>JAHZNC010002201.1:0-11278 GCA_027744095.1 Zhuqinia jingwanae | reverse complement strand
ATGATTTTATTTTCTAATCATACTTGTTTAAAATGTTAAGTGTTTATCTTATGTCCTCGATTTATTATGTACCTACAACCTATGCTTGTATGAATAGCGTAATCATACGAGAAATTGTACGGACGTATCGGGTATGAAAATAAAAAACCGGCCCTTTATATATGTTAACAACTGAGTTGTAATTTCTATGTAGTTTTTCACGTTTTGAATAATGTTCAGTTCATTCCACTTTGATTTAAGTTTAATTATAATTTGCCTACACGTGTATGGCCTGTATTCAAATGAGAAACAGTATTGTTCACTGTCCTTCTCACTTCTCAATTTCCTATACATTCATATAGTACGTAGGAAGTTCTGTTATTACATGTATAATTTTTATGTTATGTATGAACGCTGTGGAAATGTATAAAACCACGAGCGCACTCTGACATCTCCAGTTACTTTTCTGTTCTTGGCCATGCCTTATGCTGGTCTGACTATCGGTATTTTCAATTTACCCCAATTGGCTATTCAATAAACCACGCCACTTTTTGACTATGTACACGCTGGAGATCACACTTGTTCTTTTTATTTCATTGGGAATTTCTGTCCTTTTTTATTCTCACAATTAACTAACTAGCAAGTCTATTACTCATACAATTTTATCACCTCCATTTCTTCCATACTTCCAACTAATCTCTCAATTCATTCGTCGTCAAAATACCCTCGAAAATTGCACCACACTCAACAATATACGTTCCATGTTTTTCATGTAATGCCTTATCAATTGCCAGCTTGTTATATCTCGATTGCTAAAATATGACAATTAATGTGGACAATGTAAAACAATGAATATTTTAATAAATTGCGTGTTTTTCAGTGTTTTTATTTTTCTATAAATTGTAAATAGCAAATTATTTATTTATCTCTTTATTTTAACTTTAGCCCCCCTCACCCGCCCCCCTCACCCTGCATATGTATTACTTTTGTATATTTCACAAAAATACTCACAGAGATTTTTATTTTATTTTTATTAAACCAAACCGGCACACAAATTTTCAATACTTCACATGATCTTTAGCTATTATTATTTTATTTCCTTATCGATTGAGCAGAATTGTTATGTTGACTATATATAGACCAATGGTTATAATGTATATATGACCTAGTCTAAAACTAGATCTGAATATTCCTTTACGATTTCAACAAGGTCTCTTGCACATTTTAAGCTCTTTTCAGGATTCGCATCGATCCATTTCTGAACTAGTTTATCAAACTGGACAGACAACCCATCACCATCCCGGGCTTCATCCATGTTTACATCATTGATCACTGCATATCCCACCTCTATGGCCAACCAAATTGCAAACCAGAAGCCGTATTTAATTTTCTTACGAAGCAGAGTAAATAAATCCTAAAATATAATGAGAGTTTGAGAACTTTTAAAATAAATTAAAAATACATACGATAACAATTTGTAATCTTGGAGGAAAATTGAAAAAAATCTTACGTCATATGTCATTTGAATAGGATGCCCTAAATCAGCGGAAGTACTTTGAAGGACACTAAGATACAGGTTTAACAGTTCCGGCAAGTGTTCACGACGAGCCTTTGGTTGCATGCTCGTATACATGAAATTTCCAATATCTAACATTGGAGAATTGTAGCGTAAGCATTGGAAATCCAAGATGACATGAGCATTATCAACTAACTTGTTCTCCTCGTCCCTGAGAAAGAGCATGTTGTTGTTCCAATAATCTCTACAATGAACAATAAAAATTAAACTCCAATAAACACAATGAAACTGATTGATTTAAAAAAAATAGGATTGCCTTAAATAAGCTCAAATGTACCCGTGGTTCAAAGTGGATATTTTTTCCTCTTCCGATCGAGTATTTAAGGCGTTGATCATGATAGAATAAGCCTTACCCTCGTGTGCTTTTAGTACTTTGATGGCTTCATCTTTTCCGGCAACATCACTTTTCTGGGAAAAGTTTAGAAAAAACATGCATTTTAATAAAAACAATCAATATTTTTCAACAATCCAATGCACAATGAATATTTTTGTGTACCTCCAGCAATTTTATATTGGTTTTGATTCCATTTTCTATCATTGGTTCCAACATTACTTTAAGGCTCTTTTCATTAAATGACTCGAAATTAAGATGCGGAAACCGCTTGAAAAACTCATCCGGACCTCCAATTTCTTTGATGAATGCGTACGATATGGCATGATGTTTGGCTAGAGTGGTTAGCGATATTCTGCAAAAAGAGAAGTTATTAAATTACATAAAGTTTCAAGGTGCCAGATTAGTTTTCATTAACTTATAAAAATTAATTATATACCTCGCAGGCTCAAGACCCTGGCGCTCTTGTTTGCTTAGCAAAATGAATCCCTTAGTTGTAATCAAATTTTCTAAAACAATCCTGTTAATATCGCCGTAATAGCATTTTGGATAGATATCCAATAGGGACCCTTGTCTGTTGAAAATAAGGACAATGACACTAAGAAATACTACAAACAGTATGACTAGATGTATTGTTAGCTTATTGATACATTTCTCAACTTACCCCTTGGATTCACAAAACTGCCTAGCCGCAGGTAAATACTCTGTAAGAAATCTAACTTCCTTTTCCCAAAGTTTCATTGATTCGTAGAGTCCAATGTGGGAGACTTGTTCCTTTACGAATAACTTTAATGGTGGGATACCACTATCTTTAAATTTAACGGTGACATACAGGTACTTGCTTGTAGTACCAGCGCCTTTCATTTCCTCAGGACTATTTTCGGTTACCTCAATGATTTCATCTAGGATTCCTTTCCCTTTGAGAATTTCCTGATACTTTTGAATTAAACAACTGTTTGACGTTCCAGAATCCATGATAATAAATTATTAGTATTGAAAATCGACTCCTTTTTTATTAATTTGAAATTTCAGTGAAATATAAGTTGTCTTTCTTATGATTTTATAATAAAAACCTAGAGCTAATTAATGACAGAAATATGTTTTGAACACTTGCACGTATTCAAACATAAAGTGTCGCTACTTGTAAATATACGGTATACCAAAAATATTCTGTGACAGTAGTGGTTATATTACAATAGCATGATTCTCATCTGTTCTCTCCTCTCACTTGTCGTTTCAAATCCATCGACATGTTATTATCAGGCCGGTGGTAGTAGTAGTAATATATTGGGATATATGGATGAATTATAATTAACATAGATTGTACCTATTTTGGAGCTTGACGTGCTATCTATGTGAGGCGGAAAATGATGAATACTAATCATTGTATCATTGTATGAATGTGAAAGTAAATGAAGGTAAACACATGCACTTGGTACACTTGTATCAGAAAATCTGTGGATTTTCATATAGAGAGAAGTGAGATGTGTGGAGTTTTTTACGGGAAAGGCTGTGCATAGGTAATTTTAGTTCATTTACATGGAATCAGCATAAAAAACCATTGAGATTTTCTTAATTTTATTTCATGTTTAAAAATTTAACTTTTACCGATCAGGTACACAATTGACAATATATATTTAAATTAAATAAGGAATGGTGAATGATAAGAGGTGAATGGTATGTATGTAATACTGGACATCAATGCCAATCACAAACTTATGAACATACCAATAATATACTTACACGATCTGGTAGATTTAGCACACATCAAACAGAAAATCGTTGATACTCCTTAATAATTTGAATAAGTTGTTTAGCATTTTCTTTGGCCTTTTCTGGATTATTTTCGATCCACTTCTCAATAAGCTGGGTAAAATTAGCTGACCATTCACTGGGATCCACACCCTTTAATGCTTCATATCCCGGCACCATTTGACATGAAAGTTCCGATAAAGTATCCAAACTTGAAGTTTTTACAAAAATCCTTGTACAATTGCTGAAATAAACGTTATATTTTCATTAGGCCAAAACTTTGACGCAGTCCATTCGTCCATTTATTTTATTTTAAATCTTCTCAATATTTGCTTCTTTACCTCATACGTCATTTCTATTGGATGACCCAAATCTTTTGAAGCCTGGTTCAAAATTTCTAGGTACTCTTTGAATAAATCTTCCAGTCGAGATAAACGTACAGGTAATTTCACACTTGTGAACAGAAAGTAGCCTAAATCAACCGATGGAGAGCAGTATCTAGTAAGTTGAAAGTCTACTGAAATATGACCTGTTACTTTGTGGGTTTCTTTGTCTATCAAAAATAGCATATTGTTGGTCCAGTAATCCCTATAAATACACAAGTAAATTTTAGGTATATTTAAAATATGGGAACTATTTGGCGCGGATGTCACTGACCCATGATTAAGTATTTGGAAGCCGTCCGAGCGATCTCTTTCTACTGGTTCCAGTATCATTGCATAAGTCTTGCCCTGTTGAGTCTTTAATACAGAAATTGCCTCCTCTTTGCCCTCCAAATCACTCTCCTAAAAAAATTAAAAGTATTATTTACTGTAACTCTTAATAATATAAGAGAAATATTTCTTGTTGTAAATAGATAATGAACCTCTAGAATTTTTATGTTTGTAGCAATTCCATTTTCGATCGCAGGCTCCATCATACTTCTTGCTGTGTTTGTTTTATAAGCTTCCAAATCTAGACCGGGAAATCTTTGGAAAAATTCTTCCTGCCCACCAATGTCCTTAAGGAAGGCGTGCGAAATTGCGTGGATCTTTGCCAATGTCCCAAGAGCAAATCTATACATTTGCATAGCCACATTACAAATAATGCCTTTTTTTTAAAGCACCCATTGAGAGGTATTTGTCTGCATAAATATTTAAAAGTACCTGGTCTGCTCAAAATCCAGTTGCTCCAACTTGTTTAAAAGGACATACCCTTTACCAATCACCAAATTTTCAAAGACGATCATTTTTTCATCAGCGTAGTAGCATTTTGGGTAAACATTCATTAAGTCCTCTTGTCTATAAAATTAAATAACATGTTGTTAAATATTATAGTCGCCATTCAGATTTTAAAATCTATTCTATGTAATAGCAAAATATAAATTCTCGTGTTACCCCATTCTTTTACAAAGTTCTCGTGCTTGCGGCAAGTAATTGTTGAGGAAGGACACTTCCTTTTCAAACATCTTTGCTTCTTCTATAAGTACCGCTTGGCTTGCATTGGTCATGCACTTCATGAACAAATGCAACTCTTTCAATTTTGGATTTTGAAACTTAACCGTAACAATGCTTGTTACACTACACATGTTTTCACCTTTTAATCCAGAGTCCTTCACAATAACCTCAGCCACTGGATCAGTTATTTGATTGGACTTGAGGATTTCTTTGAATTTTGCGGTCATGTCGATTGATTTTGAATTTGATTCCATGATGAACAGCAACAAAGATTTGTTAAATCTTGAGTAAGTTGTGTGATCGATGATAAACGACAAAAGGGTTTGATGTAATTTTTAAATGTGAATTTTAGTTGTTAAAGCACTTTTTGTGCTACCATTCCAAAGGAAGTAATTATTATAATAAAATACCTCAGGACTGGACAAATGTATTCTGTTCTTATTCACAATCACAAGTTGTATGATTACAAGTTGCACGTGTACCATTCTCTCTTCTCAATCGTGGTCTAGTGAGCACTGCTCAGTATTGCCCGGTTTTTGCAATGCTGGAGCATTTTAGTTAGCATAAAAGGATAGCTATATTGCCAGCTGTGACGATTTCTAAATGTAATACAGAGCTGAATAGAAATCAGAAGTGGGAAATGATTTTGACTTTTCGAGTGTTAAAAAGTTAGCTTCAGGAGAGTTGGTTGGTATGTGGGATTCTCGTTCATATAACAAAATTACAAGAATCACAAAGTGTCTTATATTCCCACTTCGATATTGTATGTATGTAACTATTACTTCATCTTCATACTTGTGTTGCGGATTTACACACCATGCGCATGCTTGCACCTTGCTTGCTTGTCATGCTTGTATGCAAGGGCTAATTTTTATTTTTTTTGGACAAATGCATTTCTCTAAACGCTGGCTGTACAGAAAATATCCTCTTGTGGATTATCGTTCTAATTGAACGGTTTTATATCTGTCAGATACTACTTTGCCCATATATTATCGGTACTGCAACATTTGAAGCACCTCTGTATCACTCATCATAAAAATGCACGAAAATTTGTACAATGACCTTGAATTTTTAACGCATCATCATACCATTATCATCATCATCATACTACTGGTAAAACTCTGTAACTTGCATAGCATATACGTAAACTGGAAGAGAAACGTTTGGTATGTTGACATGAATTTATGTAACGTATTTATGTAAGTATGTATGTATATAATTATGTAAATGAATCACCAATCGTAGTAACTAGTAAACTGGTTTAATTTGAATTTTACCATTTTGTCTACAAAAAATAAACGAAAGGAAGACAATTAATGATCAATTTAATTTTACTGCTATTAAATTGAAATTGTCCAATTCATTTAAGAAATACATACATAGGTACATTGCTTTCTGAGAGTCGACCAAGTTGAGTTTCTGCGTTGATGTTGGTTGTAGTTAAGCTATGGCTCTGAATTAATTCGTTGTAACTAGGATTGAATTATTTGTAAGATAATCAATTTTGATCGCACTATAAGTATGCAACATTAGGCATGAAGGGCCGGGCTCATTCATCCTTGAAACGAGTCATTGTTTCCCTAACTTGGTTAAAAAAAATTAACTCCGCTTGCCTCAATGCTTTCAAACAAGACAGCTTTTCTAGCGCTTCGTTTCGTGTTTCTAATCTCAGTCTGTTGAGAGTCGACCAAGTTGAGTTTCTGCGTTGATGTTGGTTGTAGTTAAGCTATGGCTCTGAATTAATTCGTTGTAACTAGATTGAATTGTTTGTAAGATAATCAATTTTGATCGCACTATAAGTATGCAACATTAGACATGAAGGGCCGGGCTCGTTCATCCTTGAAACGAGTCATTGTTTCCCTAACTTGGTTTAAAAAAAATTAACTCCGCTTGCCTCAATGCTTTCAAACAAGACAGCTTTTCTAGCGCTTCGTTTCGTGTTTCTAATCTCAGTCTGTAAATTAATTCATCTACCTGAGAAGTTATCAGGGGAATATTTTATTTCGCAATTTTCATCAATTTAATTACAATAAATGAAGTAATAGTTTTTGAATAATTCAAACCAACGAATTCTTCTCAACTTAAAGAAAGCTAACTCAATGCAAAGAAATTTGCTTGTATTCTCTCGAAAGTTTCACGAGTTCTTCAGCGATAACCGATTTATATTCTGGATTTTCATCCAGCCACTTCTGTACCAATTTATCAAAAACAACGGCAAAATCTTTTAAATCCGTAGTGTTCATGTCAATTTCTTTCAATATCGCTATTCCACGTCCAAGAACCATGAACATGGAATTCCAATATCCAAAGTGGAATTTTTTACGAAATGTAAGCAAAAGTTGCTGAAAGTTAAATTATAAAAGGGCATTCAATGAATACAGTTCAATATAAAATATATATCGTTGTAAATATTCAATACTTCGTATGATAAACTAATAGGATGTCCAAGGTCACTAGAGACTTTGTTTAGAATCTCCAAATAATGTTCCAAAATATCCTTCAGGTGAGCTAATCGCACGTCTGTTTTAACACTCATAAACAAGTAATATGACAAATCCAGAGCCGGGGAATTGTAACGAGTGACCTAAAACAGTTAATGCAGGGTATGTAAATATGCATGTGGAAATAATATACATAATTATTAGAACTACTTGCCCAAAATCACAAAATACCTGCAAATCAATTGCTTTGTGTCCAACAATTTGATTCGTTTCTGTATCTTTCAGAAACAACATGTTGTTGTTCCAATAGTCCCTGTATTAAAATATGAAAAAGGGAGCATATAAATGGTTAATATCACGATAAGTTACTGTATCATTCTTACCCGTGATTTAAAACCAGCAATTCATTTTCATCGTATTTCAGTGTATCAACTGCATAGACCAATCACTGACGTGTCTTTGAATCCATTGTAAAAAGAAAGTGCCTCATCTTTCCCATCCACGTTACTTTTCTAAAAGATAATCAAAAAATAAGTAAAAACCAAGATAACTTATAACAATTATTATTACAATGACAGATCAGTTTTCCTCTTCTTTCTGTGCATTTGTGTCATACCTCCAAAATTCGGATATTAGAATTCAGAGCATTTGTCAATGTAGGTCCTTCTATATCACTGAAGTTGGGGGCATCATATACTTCATAATCAAGATTTGGAAATCGTTTGAAGAAATTTTCAGCTCCTTTCTCTTCTTCAATCATTGCATATGATATGGCATGATGCTTGGCCAATGTTTGAACGGCGAATCTAAATTTTAATCAAAACAAGAACTCAAGTCAGATTGTGATCATTAAATTTTACACATATTAGGCATTATGTTAATCAAAAATGAATACTTTGTAGCCTCCAAATCCTGTCGTTCCGTTTTGTCCAACATAATGTATCCCTTGTCTAACAAAACTAAATTTTCGAGAACAATCATCCTGCTATCGCCGTAATAACATTTTGGATACAATTCACTTGGTCCAGGGACCCTTTAAATTGAAAATAGTACGCGTTCAAATAATTTCGTCGTTGCTGCAAAAAAATCTTATGACAAAGTGTTTTTCATTACCCCATTGATTTGCACAACTTTTCGGCAGCAGAAACGTAGTCCGTCAAAAAGGTTACTTCTTTCTCAAATGCATGCGTATCATCCAGCATTTGGGAGTGTGATTCATTGGACGTGTGACCTTTGAGAAATAAGTTTAGCGGTTGCACATTTAGGTTTTCAAATACCACCGTAATGTACTTCGGTTGACTAGCAAATCCCTCTCCTTGTAGATCTGGGTCCTTCACAATCACCTCTGAAACTTCATCAAGGATACCATTTGATCGGATGATTTCCCTAATTTTTGAAGGGATATCGTGATTTGATGCTGTACTTTTGGTTTCTTGCGGTGACGAAGACATTTTTTTTAAAAGTTGGTGTATACTCTTAGCTTACAGGACAAATAAAGCGAAATCAATTGTCAATGAAAATCAGTTGATATTAATGTACTGTAACCTAATACAATTTAAATCAATGTGGAAATAAAATCTGAAATGGAATAACACTTGGGTGAACACAACGTGAGTATTCCAGGCTGACTGTATAGACAACATTGAATTCAATAAGTTGATGACTTTAAAACGCACTTAAAGCATCAAGATGACATGCTAAAATGCAACAAACAATTCCAGACTTTGCTTACAAATGGCAAGACAAACAGAAATACATATACATATTCACGATCGTTTACAATACAAAAGAAGCTATAATACATTAATGTGTGTAGATCTAGATCTACATGTGCAGGTGCCGTGAAACATGAATTATCAATTTTAAAAACAAAAATAAGAAGGTAAAATAATTCGGCTATTCCCCTTCCAGTCTGTATTACGTGATCTTCCTGGATTTGACCTTCATATCAATCAGTATGTGTATGATCTGTCACAGAATAAACATGAATAGATAAAATTTCTAGTTCCAGTCTTAATTATATATATAATTTTGTACAATTTTTGGTATGTATAAAGGAAACTTTCGTTTAAAATATCATTATCTTCATCACAATACAATGCTATGTTGCAAAACTTAGGTAGTCTGAATCTGCACAGCATGCAATCTATGCGGCACCATAAAAATCATGCCATGTGTTTCTGAACGTCCACTCATGTAATGTTGACTGTGTGAGCAAAATAACCAACAAAATAGATACAATGTAGGCTTTGAGTTGATGTGCTATGGTATTGTTACCGCATAATATAATGATATATATTTACCTATGCATGTTTTATGTGTTTCTGTAAAATAGTAATTTGCAAACTTCATCCTTTTCTGCACACTTTTCTGAATTTTTATCCAAATAGTTATTTATTTAGCAGCATATCCGACGTTGATGTACATATCACCAAAATCGTTTATCTTAATTTTAAAACTACAATAAACAGAAATAAAGGATTTACTCATAGCTTTCATACTCTCATCAGTAGTCATGTCGTAAATTAACAAAATGCTGGAATCAGCGATTTAGCATATGTGCAAGATATCGGTACTATAAATGGGATAATAAATACATATCCTTTACATTAAAACTATTGAAATTTGAAATTGATTTATTAAAGTCTTTATCAGTGACAACATTAATAGCTGATTTCCAACCGTAAGACCTTTGTTCACAGTAATTCCATAAATTCTTAGATAGATAGCCAAAAAAGACAAATACAGTCGTAAATACAATAATCATAATTACAACAATTATTTATTATTAACTATTTGTTCAATGAAGTATGAATAAGCGCATCCTTCGTTGATTATACCTATATATATGTAGATTTAGCATACATTTATGCTCGAAATCTTTGTTAGTTTTAACTCAAAGAAAGTTCCTTGTATTCTCGAGAACGCTTTACGAGCTCTTCCGCTATGATCGATACGTATTCTGGATTTTCGTCCAACCATTTCTGCACCAATTTATCAAAAACAACGGCAAAATCTTTTAAATCAGTGGTGTTCATGTCAATTTCTTTCGCTACTTCCATTCCACGACCAATAACCATGAACATGGAATTCCAATATCCAAAGTGGAATTTTTTACGAAATGTAAGCAAAAGTTGCTGAAAGTTAAAATATAAAAGGGTATATTAATATTTGAATTTTTAGTAACTGCAATAAAAAAAAAGTACGGTTCAATATAAAATATGCATGATTGTAAAAATTCAATACTTCGTATGATAAATTAATGGGATGTCCAAGGTCACTAGAGACCTGGTTTAGAACATCCAAATAAAGTTCAAATATATCCTTTTGGTGAGCTAATCGGACGTCTGTTTTAACACTCATAAACAAGTAATATGACAAATCCTAAGCCGGGGAATTGTAACGTGTGATCTAAAACAGTTAATGTAGGGTATGTAAATACTATGCGTGTGGAAATAATATATATAATTGTTATAATTATTAGATTTGCCCATAATCACAAAATACCTGCAAATCAATAGCTTTGTGTCCAACAATTTGATTCGTTTCTGTATCTTTTAGAAACAACATGTTGTTGTTCCAATAGTCCCTGTATTAAAATATGAAAAAGGGAGAATATAAATGGTTAATATCACGATAAGTTACTGTATCTTTCTTACCCGTGATTTAAAACCAGCAATTCATTCGGTTGGTGTTACGCAAACCACCCCCCGAAGGGGGGTGGTTTGAGTGACACCAATCGAAAGCCCTTGACAAGGGGAGT
>JAHZNC010002200.1:0-15090 GCA_027744095.1 Zhuqinia jingwanae | reverse complement strand
TATACATTTCGCCTCCCTTTCTTTTCTTCTGCAAGATTGATCCCACACATATGAAAAGTAAGATAAGTGGGAAGAAGTAATAATATTATGACTGTAACCTCAGTTCTCTCACACATCGTCATATAGGTAGATATATACAGAGAGAGAGAGAGAGAGAGAGAGAAGCCCGCACGCAGACATACATACATTTTCCCACTCTCTTAGTTTTTTTTGTTCCCTGGCCCATATATATCCATAATCATTTGTTGCGGATCAAAAATTATTAATTTTTCTTTTGAGGAAGATGCTGCTTTTCCTTTCTCAAGTTATATGTATGTACATATAACATGCGAGAGAAATTATTACTCTTTTTCAACTTTTACTACTACATCTCCAACGTAGCTGCTGTTACTCTTTATTCCCTGAAGCACATAATAAAATTATATATATTTTTTTATATCAAAAGTGAGATATTACTATTATTTCTTTTTTTCCTCTCTCATGTCGCTAAGAAAAAACCCCAGATTTCGTCTGGTCTGGTGCGAGGAGTGAGAGAAATAAAAGCGGAAAAAGAAGAAAAAGTGGTGGAATTGTATAAGTGGAAAATGGCACTGGTTGGATGCATAGTAAAATTGTGACTAAATGTGAAAACTTGGTAATTTTTAAGTAAATACGACGAAATTCCCTTCTCGCTTCTCAACACGTTGTGGAGAGAGAGAGATGATAGGAAGTAAGTTAAGTAATAATAATATTCTCAAGTGTAACGACAAAAATAAGAACAGACGATGACTCCGTGCTCTACTCTACTTTCATTTTCTTTGCAAAAAAAGAAAGAAAAGAGAATCTTTCATATGCGTGTAGTAAGTATATATATTTTTTAAAGGTACTTGTATAATTTTAAGCTATTATTAAGGTGTGTGTGTGTATAAATATAATATAGCTCATTCATCGTTGTCATTGGTATGGCATGCTGAGCAGGTTTTAGCAACAAAAAAAGTTTTATCCAACTCTTATCAAACCAGCTTGCCGTTTCTCTTTTTTTTCAAAGAGAAAATAAAACTAAGGACGGAATAAGATTGCTAGCGCTTCTGTGATTTGAACAAACACGCAAAATAAGAGAGATGAAAGTAAAGTGCATTATTATGTAGAGTATAACAACTATAAGAAAACTCGGAAGAAGAAGAAGAAAAAAAACTACATAAAAAGATAAGTTACGTAAAAAAAAAAAGATAGAAGAAGACAGGACAGATTTTTTTACAGAACAAGGATGTTTTTGTGTGTGAAATAGCAATAGTTACAATTTTTCTGTGAAATATACTAATGTAATAATAGGACTAGCAGCAGTAGAAGTAGCAGTACTTGTAGTTATGTAACAGAATGTGTCATGTCTTATGAAAAAGTATTGAGCATTGTACATCTTCAGTAACGCCACCAGTGTGTGATTATTATTATTGGTGCTATACTACGACTGTAAAGCCAGCAGTCGCACTCACTCTTTCTATTTTTTATATTTTTTATTTTCGCAAGCAAGTTACTGCTTTTTACTAGGTCTGTTCATTTTCTTTTCACACACAAAGACATACACTTTTCTTCTTCGTTTTTTTAGCAAGTCACAAGGAAATTGTAAATCTCCACAGGCAAAATGTTGAACGGACAAGAGTAAAAAAAGTAAGATAGAAGAAAAAAGCAAAGCAGTAGAAGAAAAAAAAGTTTTATAGATATTTCTTTCTTTCTCTGTGTGTCTGTGTGAGTGTAGTATATGTGTGTGTGTCTTAGTTCAGTCAGTTCCTTTACTAAGTTGTTTCCTTGGAGTCCTTATTTGGTCCAATTTCTGGTGTTACTACACTATACTGGCTTCTAGTACTACGACTAGACACAACGCGTTTGACGCTGATGATGATAGTGATGCGAACAAGTTCTTCTTTTTTTCGGTGATGGTGGTGGTAGTTGTGGAGGAAGTGGTTTTGCTACTATTTCTACTGAGTTTGGTTGTATTTTGGCTTGAACCTTTCCAATATTGTACATGTATACAAACCAATACATAATCTATATGCCCCCTTTTTTTACTTTTAAAGGCATTTTTACTGCTGTACAGTACACCATATTGACAAAATATAAAGGCATTCTCTCTCTCTTTCTCTCTTACGCAGTCCCATATATCTTTCAATCGCCCTTACCAGTCCAAACCCCTTTCTTTATTTGCTGTCTACTTTTTGCCTTTTCTATTTTTATTCTCTCTTTATTTCTCTGTTCATCTCACTCTTACAAATTTTCTTCTATGCTTTCCATTCTTTTCACACTGTGTGTGAGTGTGTTGTGTGTTCTTGGGAAAATATAGACAGAGTCGTTCTCTTACATTTTAGTGGAGACAGAGAGAGAGAGTGTGGAGTTCAAAATACATAACGCACATCAGAGAGAAGAGTAGGTTACTTTTTTCTCCATTTTGCTACTGGCTATAAAAGCATGTATGCGCTTTACTAGTCCTTTCTCGTCTTGTGTGAACAATGTACTACTACAAAGGACAACATAAAGTGTATAGGAACTTAGGAGGAGGAAGTGTAGTGTTGTGCTTCCCTATCTTGAGAGAAGCACGACAGCTCAGAAAATTCCTTGTCGCCGTGTTTCACACCTTCCGCTTGAACAATAAAGGCATGCTTCACACGCGGAGAATGTGTGTGTTTTTGTTGAAAAAGAAGAAGAATGAACGTCCTGAATTTCCCCTACTTTACCACTTTACGTGCTGGACTTGCAAAAACATCATGAAAAAAGTGAGATTTTTTTGTAATACTTTTTGTGTCAAAGTACTAAAGGTACGTGTGTGTGTGTGGGAATGAGAGCATGGTTGAGAGTAGAGAGAGGTACCATAATATGTGGCTTATTTTTTGACAAAAAATTGATTACATCAAATAAAATCAAGGTGACACGCGACACATGATCTATATATTGCAAACTTTTGTTCTCTCTCTCTCTTGTGGCAGTAGTAGTATTATGTGTGGGATTCCATTTTATACAAAAAATTGATTACATCAAATAAAATCAAGGTGACACGCGACACATGATCTATATATTGCAAACTTTTGTTCTCTCTCTCTCTTGTGGCAGTAGTAGTATTATGTGTGGGGTTCCATTTTAGTAAAACTCACATAAAAAAATATTTGCACCCAAAGCTCGTAAGTGAATATATTACATCACCACCACTACTACTGGAGCACACACACACACACGTACAACCAGGTCCACATTGCAGATATCCCTACATGTATTTTTTCTGGAGAGATCAAAAACCCTGCAAAAAATGTTATTCACGTTTTGTAACATAAATAATGGCAATGAATGATAATGGCAACATGGAACACACATGCAATAATCTGCTTTACGTTTTTCCTACATGTATTTTTTCTGGAGAGATCAAAAACCCTGCAAAAAATGTTATTCACGTTTTGTAACATAAATAATGGCAATGAATGATAATGGCAACATGGAACACACATGCAATATTCTGCTTTACGTTTTTTTTTCATTGTAATTCCATTCCATGTTTTTTCCTTCTTTTTATCAAATGACAGACTATATAACTGAAAATGATCCTTTTTTTCTTGTGTGGTTTATATACATACATTATTACCTACATATTACATTATTACTACATTCAAGAAAAAAAATGTGAAACTTGAACCTATAATATACTCGCAAGTTGCAACTAATCCTTTCATTTTTCCCCTTTGAGAGAATGATTACTTATTTTAACATTATAAAAAGAGAGTCCGCATATTTTTATATATATATTAACTTTGTGTGGTGGTGGTGGAATAAGACATGCATATGTGCATGTTTTTTATTCTCCTTCTCTCATCCAAACAGTTTCAGTGGAGAACAAGCAGAAGAGAAGAAGAACAGGAGAGGTAAGATGGATAGAGTAATAATCACCACCACTACTACTACTACCACCACTTACTTTTCTGTGTCTATGTTTTTTTGTAATGCTATTTTACTGCTGTTGTTGATTGTGTGTGCAAGTTTTATGTATGTATGTATGTATGTATACCTACTTATATAGCTGCAAGGCTTACTCGCATTTTTTTCTTGTTCTTGAAAAAAAATAAAAGGAAAGCGTTAATTTACTCCTCTTAAAAAACGTACAATCTGTTCTCTCAATTCATTTTTTTCACAAGAAAAGGAATTATCTCTCACTCCCTCTGCACAACCTTCCACCACTAAACATATCATATTATGCGGAGGAGCATGTAGAGAGAATTATTATTATCGTGTTGCTTTGCTTTTGCTATATATACATTTATATTATATACCTATTATACAATCTAGTGAGTCAGCTGCCGTGAAGAGAGAGAGAAGAAGAAGAAGGAAAAAGAAATAGGGAGGCTGGCAGAACCTTGTGAAAAATAATACAATTAAGCAAGGTAAAGACGTTGATGCATCAATTTCGTTTTCTTCTTCTTTTTTTGTACTCTGCTCTACCGTAGAAAATTGAGACGCTTATTTTTATCCTATCGTAATAATAATAATAATAATACACTGGTAAATAATATATAGAGCGATTGACTGTTGCTCTTTTTCTTACTTTTTTTTATTTAGTTTTGTAGCACGTCAGCTATGAATCTAGGTATGTGTATATTCCTTTATGACTAACAACCACAACAACAACAGCTTACTTATATATACAAATAATACTTGGAATATTTTTTTTTGTAATATAATTTTTAAAAAATCTACTGTCTTCTGGAGTACAACAACAACAAAATCTAAAAAAATTAAGTTGCTACTTTAGGATCAGGAGAAGACCCGATATAACTACTTGGATTATTATTTAACTTCTCTTCACGGGTAAACGGTTCACTTCACAGTGCTACAATATACCTCAACATATTTTCCTCATATCAGACTACAGTGAGTGATAAGATGATGATGACAATATTATACTAAAAGAAACACGTACATGCATACATTTACACGCAGTGACTCATGGCAGTGAAAATAAAATCAGAATAACAAGAAAAATATTTTAAATCAAGTCATCATCATCATCATATCAATACTTGCTTTAGGCACACATTATTTTTTTTGCAAAGTTATCCATTAGCCAAGCGACACTTTTTTGTTTAATTGTAAATATTTTTATTATAAATATCTGCATATGTTACCACATCATCTCAATGTGCTTTCCCTCAACGTAAATGAGAACGATTTATCTGTGTAATCTATGTTGACATGTTGAGTCACTTTATATTTTTTACGTCGTGACAACAAGCCAACTTTGTTTCCTGCCGGACAACACACCAACAATAAACCGACCGACAAGAAGCTTCTATGTAGTAGCCAAGTCAGAAAACAAGAAAAAAGTTCACACCATGTGAATGTAATGTAATGTGTAACAAAATGATTTTTTTTGTGTCATGTAATCATAAAGATACATACATACACACATGCACATATTATATGAAGTAATTTTCAAAGTGTTTCCAAATTGGTAAAGGTAGGTACTTAAAAATTATAATGCAACTGTTACAACTCTACTATCATCATCATCGAGATAGCGTCATCTCATATCATCGCCTTCCTTTGCCACCGACACTTTTTTCCCTTTTTCCACAAAAGTGATAATAATAGGGATGATTATGATTATTATTGCCCCCCTCCTTCCCATACTCTCTTTCTTTTTTTAATCTGTAGTTCCATAGGTGGAATCACGATCTCATTTCACTTTTTTACTTCACCGAGAGAAAAAAAAAGTGTTTCAACTCGAATGAAAATGGAATGTTGACAGTTTTATCTTCAAATGTCCAGTGAAATTTTTTTCTCTGTGTGTTAGTGCGTATAAAAAGCTTAGTGAAAATTAGATGTCACCCACACGAGTTATTAATGGAGTGATGGAAGGGAGAGAGAGAGAAATGATGATAGTGTGAACATTCCTTCTTTTTTATATAAAAAAATGAATTTTTTGCTGGAAAGAATGTTACAAAAAATGACACAATGTCGTCGTCGTCGTCGTGAATATTATCATGTGTGTATATAATATATATAGTCCACACAAAAAATGATGCTGCTGTTCGTGTGATGATGACGATGCGATGTTTAGTAAATTTGAAGGGAAAAAGATGGAAATAAGCTTATAAGACAACAACACGATGCCGACCAAGGAAGGGAAACCACGTTTTTGTGGTTGGCTTATTATTTCGCATCTATTCTCCACTACCACCACTTCTGCTTGCCTACTATACAGAAGAAAAAAACTAGATATAGCTGACAAACTTAACACACTCAGAAAAAAAATGTGTAGTAAAGTAAAACAACACAACAAGAAGATATTTATTTTTTAATTCTATCACGACGATAAAGATAAAGATGTTTCCTGCTGCTACTGCCCCTTTTCCTGGAGAATACCACAGAAAAATTGCTTATTTTTTTCATATAGCTATGTATATAGTATATCTGTCTTAAAAAAATTACACGTATCAAAAGGAAATAATTGAGAAATATTTGAGAAGGGAATCAAAAAAAAATAAGAAAAAGATGACGACGACGAAGAAGAAGAAGAGTAACGTAGGTAGATGATGATTCTATATATTTTTCTTTCTTTCTTTTTGTTCCATCCAACAACAACAACAAGAACAACACAACAGGGGTACTGCGCTGAGAGTATATTAGTGTAACATCATCATCAACGAAGTCGGCGTTTCAAACAATGAACACCGTACAAAATTACTGATGTACACTTCCTTTCTTTTCTTATAATATACCTTATAGTATTCGATGCTCAACGTAAAAAAGAAACAAGTAACGTTATATAGTAAAATGTTCAACAAAAATCTTCTTCTGCTTTTTTTCTTCTTCTTTGCTTGTTCCTTTTTTTCCTTGGTGAGTTAATTAACTCTTCTCAGGTCATGAAAATGAAGGACTCGTTGATACTCTACACTCATAATCATGATCATGATATAATAATATTATATCATATAGGCATATATATTTCTTAATATGTAATCATCCACTGTAATGTGCTTTGCTCCATCATCATCATACACAACTCACGTCCACGCACACAAAAAAAGTTTTTTTTTTCAGATTGGAACAAAATCATATACACACTAGAGCACTTACTACTATTTTCTCCATTTTTTTAGTGTATTTTTCAAGTTTCACAAAAAACACTGTTTTTAGGCAGCCACAAGACGATATGTTACATGTGCAACATTTACGCTCCTTACATATCTTTTGCCTTATTTTCAAAAGTATCATATAAGTAGGTTCTTTGATAGCGCTGGATAAAAGCTACGTACTGTGGTAACATCCGATGGTAGAAAACACCCTAATGACCAATAATGATGATGATTTGGTGTGTTTGTACTCTCCTTAAAAAGTCAAAGAGAAGATGATGATATAATACACCGTGTGTCGTGGTGCAATGTCTCAATTTTGTTTTTCTTTCTCCCAAGAAACAAAAGGATACACAGTGTGTGTGTGTCTTTTATATTAGGTATCCTTTTTGTAAGTCTCTCTTTTTTTCATCCAGAGAGAGAGAATAGGAAATAAAGTACAAAAGTTTTGTTGTTTGTTCCCAAAAAGTATTCCAGAAACAATGGTAAGATTTTTTTTCTCCCCTTGTCCAGTTTAGTTTAAAGAAACAGAAAACTTACACATGCACTTGCACTGGCTGATCTTGACCTTCAAAAGCCACAAATTTTCTATTTTTAAATTAGCTTCCCATACTAAAACTGAAACAAGAACCTCCAACTTTTGCTTTTGAAACTGACAGACTTTGTTATATTTTTTTCTTACAGGAGGTAATATAATATCTGTATGTTAGTAGCCAACATGAACAGTTTTATGTTGGTAGAAAAAAACTAGAGGAACAAACAACACATGAACACAGAAACGAGCGCAGAGATATTACCTCTTGATGTTCACAGGTCTCCTGCAACCATGCAACTGACTGGAGAACAGAGTATGCAACACTGGAAAAAGCAAAGAAAAAAACAGAAGTAGGGAGCTATACTCAGCTCTCACTCTCTCTGTAACTCTGTATTTCTCTCTTCTTCTTTCTGCTTTACCATCAAAACATTGGGTTTATTTTGGCTGTAGAGTGGAGTGGAATGAGAGCTGCGACTCTCAGCTCACCGACTCATTCTCTCACAGTCACTCTGGCTATGTGTATGGGTTGTGTGGTTTTAGTTGCTTTGCTGTGTTTTTGTCGTCGTCGGGTTTTTTAGAGTAGAAGAGAGAGAGAGGATATATACAGGGAAAAGAGTGAATGAACACACCAACACAACATACACACAAAACAGCTTTGCTTCTGCTGCTGCTATTACAAGGCAAAGAGGAACTCGTCGTTGTAATGTTGGATGATGATATGACGAGAAATTATAGAAAAGGAACAATGTTAAAGCTTTACCGATTTAAAAAATAGGTCTTTTTTGCTCTTTTCGTTTTTTATTAATGTGTTTGCCTCAAAATGCGATGTCCTGATCACCACCACCACCAGTGAGTAGGCATACATACATACCTACCATGTGCGTGTATATAGGTATATATACATATATACAAATCAATATTTAAAAAGTGCAGTATAATTTTTCAGCAATTATTATGTATATACGAATGCATATTAGTATTATATTTCTTACATAACTAAAAGTAGGGACAATCAACCTCAGTCTAGCTAGTGAGCTATATATATATGTATGTAGTATGTATACAAAGTTGAAAGAGAGGGTGAGAGTGAGAGAGAGAGAGAGGAAATGTACATTTGTTCAGCAGATTAGGATGACTACAAGTTGGGCTTTTTGGTTTCCTTTTTTATAATACTGGCTGACTCTTTGTGCGACTGTGAGAGAATGGACACCACTGCCACCACCACACACACACACACACACACACACGCACGTAAAACTTAATATCGACTCAACTTGAATCCATGACCAACACTTTACACACAAAGCTTATTTTTTGTATGTGTGTGTGTAATATGCAGTTTATATAAAGCTTATATTATACATAGTAGCAGCTTGATCGTACAAACAAACTATACTACACAGATATGCAATAACAAAGTTTTTGTTTTTTTATATGTGTGTGTAATATGCAGTTTATATAAAGCTTATATTATACATAGTAGCAGCTTGATCGTACAAACAAACTATACTACACAGATATGCAATAACAAAGTTTTCAAACTTTTTTTTATGATGATTAAGGTGCATAAACATGGACTGTGTGTGTAAAAATAAAAAGCGACACACATGCGACCAGCGAGAGAGTTTTCATAGTCTTCTCTCTCGCAAATGTCCAGTTGTTTGTTGTACGACCGAAATGGACAAAAATAAATTTGGTGCGTTATTGGCAAAAGACGAAAAGTTGGTTTGTATACATTTTTAAAGAGTTGCAATGAGGATATAAATACATAATGCGCTTTGTGTATATATATCTCCATATATCTATGTATTTATATATAAAAGTCAAATTGTTCTCAGTTGTCACGTCAGATTGACGTGCTAACACAAATTCCAGAGCTTTTTTATATTTATTTTGACTGCAGCAGTCTCAAATAAAATTGGATAAGAAAAACAGTAAGAAAAAAACCAAGATTCACGAAAGAGCCATTTCCTTTTTTTGTATGTTCTTTTTTTTCTCTATCGGTTCATTTTAATAAGAATGAAATCAAAATAATAATAATATTATTATTATTTTGGCTCCATGCTCCAATAAAAGTAACTTTATTACTACATGCGCGTGTGGACTGGTGTGGCATTATTATTACATTGGCATTGACATTGGAAATTGGAAGACATAACATCCACAGAAGACAAGCAAAGCTATGTTCACGGCCAATGTCTTGAGTCGGCGGGTCGGATAGTTTATGTGGTAATTTTCTTGCTCTTCTGCAGGGAATTGCAGAGAGAGAGAGAGTTGATGATGATGTTATAGAAGAACTAGCATATATAGCAGCAAGCTAGTTTCTTTCTGATCATCATCCTCTTCCTAGTAATCATCAAAGAGGAGAAGAAAAAAAGAGAATGAAAGAGGCATTCAGGAACTCCGACAGTAATAATGATGATCCTCATACATATAATATGTAGGTATATACATTTTGGTATACATTTTTTTTTTCTTTACTCTGCTTCCTTTATACCATCTTCAGAGAGAAGAAGAAGAAAGCCTTTACCAAAAAAATGCTCTCACGGCACTGCCATAAAATATCCAACCTTTTGCGAGGTTCCAGATCAAGGAACGAGGAACCAATGTAATCAGCAGACATGAAGAGAGAGTGAGAGAGGTGCAGTAGTATTGTGCATGCTTCTTCTCATCATCTCCAGTGAAATATAGAATTTTTGCTTGTGACTTTTATAACGCCATGCTGCACATATATGAATCGGTGCAGAAAATATAAAGAAGAAGAAGACCAACATTGGTGATGGTGATGGTGATCATGATGATTACATGCATTCTCTGAAGATGCTCCAAAGGATAAAATTCGGTTTTGAGTTTCCTGCTACATACATAACAACGCACATATACATACATAAATTGAGATAGTCTGAGGAGGCATTTAGTAAGAAGAAGAAGAAGGAAAACAGAGAAGAAGATGAAGCCATGTGGGAGTGATGAAGTTGAGAAAGAAGAAGGAATGCGATCTCTCTTATAGACTTGCTATAATATTAACACACACTGCGGCTGTTGCCTTCGTCTGGTCTGTAGTAGTAGTCCCTTTACTTGCGCTCAAGACATATAAAAAAAGTTATACATATACACAGACCGACACTACTTTTTCTGCTGCTGCTGCTGTTGCGTTGTTGCATGCTTCAATAATAACATCATCATCGTCATAATAATAATAATATAGAGTCATCATAATACTCATCCCATCCTCCTGAGCTCCAAGAAGAAGAAGAAGTTTCTGCTTTGCTAGTTCTCTTATTATTATTGTTATTATTGTTGAAAGTGCAACAGTAAAGAAAGCAGCAGCAGCAGCATCGCAGCGTATTATAATGTGAGCTCTGTGAGTTTTTACCTTTTGTTGCACATATGCGTGTGTACTACATTAGTAGTATATACACATATATAACAACAACATACACCAAATATTATATAAAAAATGTATTGTTATTTATCCCATAAGTTTTACTATCATGTACACTGGTGAGTTTGACTCACAAGAGCGGAGAGAGAGAGAGTACACGCATGAAAGATGATTTTCATAATAGGTATATAATCTATAGGTACATATGTGTATGTGTATGTATAATATGTAGTCATCATCCCAGTCTCGTAGTTTTCTTCGCCTTGCCTTACCTTTTTTCTTTCTTGTGAGCTCACAGAGCTTAAACTACTCACCAGTCTTTTCTTTTGTTGGGCAAAGTATAAAACATTTTCTTACAACAACTTCACCACCAGAAGCACCAGCAGGGGCTTGTCTTCCCATACTACTTCACATTACATACATACATACATTACATCATATAATATGTATGTATGTATATATATTTCAAAGGATGCCACATTACTGCTGCAAGTAGTAGCAGCAGAGGAGGATCAACTGGTCTTCCCGAATTTGTACACATTATATCTACCAGTTATACACAAACACACACACACAAGCATCCTTTCCATCCATCCATCCTCTCTTTTTTCTTCTTACTTTTTTTTTACTCACTCGCGGTGTATCACACATCAACTTGTGTTGTTACAACTAACTCCTCCAAAGAAAAAAAAATGTTTGCTTTTGTAGATGTACACAAGTTATACATTATCATCTTTATTATCCCTTATATTCTTCTCTCTCTCTCTCTCTCTCTCTCGCTCTCATTGTTGTTGCGTGTATGTGTACTGTGTGGTGGTAGTGATGTAGGTATCTATATCCATCTTTTTTATATTATTATGCAATTTGTATGTTATAATAATAATCAGTTGATTTTGTAGTACGTATGTTGTAATGTAGTAGAAGTAGTAGTGGAATTAAGACTTGGGATAAGATTTTTTTGGTGGTGTTCAAGCATTTTTTTACGGGTGCCTCGGGATATTATGGATGAAAAGAAGAAGGAAGATTTGAGCAGATTTTAAATGTTGCTGCTCCATTGGGTCTTCTACTCTTCCTTTGCTTTAAGTGAATATTATTATTATTATGTTATAAATATTATAAGAAAGCACCGATTATACTTACAACCATCATCTGTGAACATAATACTTTTTATTTTATTTTCTTGAATTAACTTTTTTTCTTCTTTTCTCTCTAAAGCATACCTACATCATCATCATCATACACGTACACGGGATAACATGTATAATAACATGGTATAATTGTTAGGTCAACTTTCTGATTTACCTTTTCGGTTTAAAATAAAAACTGCATAAATAATACTTTGTAGCTCACTCAGCAGCAGAGATTATTTAGCTGGTTGTTATGTCTTGTCCGTGGAACGCACAAGTATTTTCAGGAACAAAACAACTGGTTTTTTTATACGCATGCATAATGTATCAAGAAAAGATGATGACGAACATATAAAAATGACAAAAGAATAAAAATGACTTTTTTTTAAGAAAAGAAGTCAGCATGTATGTATTATGTCATGTGTGAGTGTAATGTATTGTATTGTCGCGCATAAATTTCGTATTTTCTCCATTATTCCTTACACACCGCACTACACATCACACCAGCGCAGTAAAAAGCAATAAAATAGTGCAACAATAGGGAAGAGACACATGCAAACATATTTTTTTATTTTTTGGGATTTTTTTGACGCTATAATAACAATCATCATTACTATTATCGTAAATTTGTACAGTAAGTCATAAAATTGTAAAAACTTTTTTCATTTCCTTTTGCGCTCACATATATTTTTTTCCAGTACAAAACCCACACACGGAATCGGAATAGTTTTGCTGGAAGCCAGACTTGACAGCATAATAACTCAATAAAAAAATTATCAGTAGGTATTACAATATTTTTTAGAACTGGGAAAAATATTCAAGATAAGCTGCTGATATGCTTGTATGTATGTACATTATTCCCTGTCTGGATGAGAAAGATCACAATACAGCAGCAAATAAACCACATTTTTATAATCCCAATCAGTTAATAGCCTACATTGGCTTCTGAATTGAATTAGAAATATTTGAAGGGTAGAGTTGTGCGAGCAACAAAACTTGCGACTTAATACGATTATTATTTTAATAAAATGGTTTTTGACCGCCTCTTTTGTCTGTTTCTCTTTGAATAATAGATAAATTTATCTGGAAAAATAGATAAAAATAATACATAACACCACCTCCCATGAACAAGAAGTAGAAAAATAAGTCATTAAGCTTGCAACAATGATTGAGATCTATAAAAAACCTATGATGATGATGATGATGAATATAACAATAATAATAATATGTAATAAATATGTGGTACTTATATTGTGAAATGGAAAGGAAGTTTGCAACCCGCAGCCATACATAACGTATGGGTATACTTATACTTATGCAGGTAGGTATGGACAGGTAGATAGGATGTAGAAGAAAAACAGAGAGAAAAAAAATCATTAATAGATAATGATATAATGTTCATAAAATAATATATTTTGTTTTCTAGTGGGCTTGACACCAGGTGTCAAGTTGTGAGCAAAAAAAAGGGAGAGAGATAAAAAATGTATAAGCGTGTGTATTAATATTTTAGATCACAGACAAACAGCAAGAGCGAGAGAGAGAGACGGAAGCGCTCATTCCCTCTCTCTCTCTCTCTTACCAACTAAATAAGTTATTATTCTGTTTCACAACAAAACATTATGCATATATTACACATGATTATTGGAGAGTAGCAGCGGAGGAAAATATAACCCAATGTTTATGGTATATCCACACAATCTATTAAATCAACTGATAACAATGTTATATACCAAAGTTAACCACCATATTTACCACCACCACCGTCATCATGCTACTACTTTCCTTGCTGCTACCACCACCATTATCACCGCAAAAAAATATTTTATGAAACTGACAATGACTGTGAGCCCTTGCCACTTGCATCGTATTTTTTTATCCAGCAGCATAATAATGATATGATAATAATAAGGCACGTAAATATATTCATAATATCACATTTTTACCTCTTCATTCTTTTTTCGGTGGACCCTGTAAAAAAAGCAGCAGTAAAATACGACGATGGAATGGAACATACAACAACGGCCCCCATCATCATCTCTCTATTTCATTTAATAGCTAAAGGTTTTTTAAAAACCTGACAACTGTTACAACGCGCATTATTGTACTATGTTCTTTTTTATGTGTGTGTGATGTGATGCTGGTAACATTTTGTACTTTGTGGTTAATAATATGTAATATATGTACAGCGTACGTAACAGCGGCGAGATGGATGTAGAGAGAGAGAGATGCTGATTTTAAAAGATATACTGAAGGCTTGACTGAATGATATACCTACATAGGCCGAGTAGGGAACTGTATGATATCCAGGTGCCACCGATGGCATATTTTTTTAGGATACTTTTTTATATCCCTTATATTCTCCTCTCATTATCAAGTTCTCTCTCTCTCTCTAAAAAAATGAAACGGAAAGAGAGATGTATAGTTCCTTAAAATGAGAAAGGTATGATTTAGGGTGATATTTTATGGTGTATGAAAAACATTATATAATAATCACATAATCAACAGTAATTTTACCATTTTTTATAGCTCTTTAGATTTTCTCTCTCTCTCAAAATATATTATAATGTAGTAATAGGAAAAATATCTTTGGACTTATCTGTTGTTCGGTTAAATTGATATACGTAGGTAAGGTATAATATAACATACATATATACATACATACATACACATGTGTACAATTTGTATATATACAGATAGGTATATATATTTTATATATATTAGCCACATTAGACTGGGAAAATGGTTCTATTTATCTCTCTACGCGTGTGTACGTGATACACGATGAAAATACTTCATGTCTACATTAAACTCACATTATCTATCTTATTTTTTTTCTCTTTCTGCCGACAACAACTACAACACCGCCACGCCACCACCACCACCATCACCGTACTGGAAACAAAAATATTATGAATATACATGTCTTCACTTATAGCTTACATTTCTTTATTATAA
>JAHZNC010002199.1:0-23236 GCA_027744095.1 Zhuqinia jingwanae | reverse complement strand
TTGTGTGTACACAAGTTGGGGTTTAAAAATCTATTTTTCCTTGCATTTCGTTGCATCTATATTCATCATCCAGCAAGACGGCATAGTTCCTGGCATTGTGTGGCTCTAATAATAAGGAAGTGCAAATAACTTGCATTTTTTCTGATCTGAATTTAAATTGACTGAAAATTATTGTGTGTGTAGTGTATCATTCTCTCTAGAGTGTTGCCAACATTCTTATCAAAAGAAAGAACTTTTATGCTTTTCGGCAAATTGTTTTGGTTTGATATATGATTGTCTGCATATGTTTTTATGTAATGTTGGTTCGATAGTATTTTCGTGCCTGGAAAAGGGCGATGAGACTTTTTCCGTTGCATGACATGAAGCCAATTTAGGCAATATGCTCACATTGCTCATAGACCATTTTACACATATTATTGATTTCATTATCACTGCAATAATAGTGGATAATAGTATTTTAAGGTCTCATTCTCTTCACATTTGTTCCACGTTAATTTTGGACAAAGTAATTGAATCTTCCCATACTGCTGCATAAACAATAAATTGGGAATGTACTCACATAACCGTATACTTCTCATGTCCATACATTTAACGATTTAGTCACAAATTATATAGCCATGTTATAGTGTGTGTTGTGCGTGTCAGTACAACTCTGCCGATATTCATCATATTACATACATACATACCTAACAGCCAATGGAAAATGCAGACAGACAGGAAAAGAAAAATCATACTTTACGCACTACTGTAGACGAAATTCTCTTTCTTATTTATAACAAACGTTGGCTCCCCTTTCCCTTCTGTCACTGGGCTTACTTCCATGTCTTCCGGTTGTAAATTAGATATGCGAGGAAACAGCTCCCTTGTTTTGACTGTCCACTACAACTACACCAGGTGGAAGCGAATGCACAACGGATGGATGATACGGGAAGAAGGGGAACGAACTATGCTTGATTGTTGTAAACAATAAGGTAAGAATAGTACAACTCTTCCAGGTAACATCACAGTAGTAGTACTGAACTGAGTGACAGTAAAATACTCGCTACTTGAGTTTGCTTGTATTGTGCATATATGTATGTAAATGTTAAATGTTTACATGTTATAGTCACAGTTTCAAGAAGATAAATGCTTAACATCACATCACAACTACCCGTCCACTTTTAAAAAATATCCCTAGATTATCCAGTACATGGAGAAGTTTCTTTTTCAATTTGGAAACTTTTCCAACACCTTATTTTTTTGTATATTAATTAATACTTCTATCTAAAATGTAAAAAAAAATATTTTGCATTTACCTGATCTACAGAACATCCCGATTCATAAAACTATTAAAAACCCCGATATCAGGCAAGCTTAAAAATATTCTNATCTACAGAACATCCCGATTCATAAAACTATTAAAAACCCCGATATCAGGCAAGCTTAAAAATATTCTCATTTGTAGTTTGTAAATGTAAACTTAAAACACACAAATACGAAATTTCACGTCAAGTCGTGAATATTTTAACTTCATACACTGTTTCACAAAACGTAATCCATTATCACTTGAAATTATTACGTGCTCTGCCTAGGTTCCCTTGAATATGAATCCTTCTAGCTGTCTGTACATCTTTGATCTGCACTGCTAAATTTTATTGGACTCGAGGGATGGGAAAGCACAGTAATGGAACATTTAAAAAATCAATAGTATTATCACATAACTTGCGACTCTTGCGAGTCAACACCAAGGGAAGGTCAGGTATGCA
Organism: Zhuqinia jingwanae; assembly: GCA_027744095.1. Classification (NCBI taxonomy): domain Eukaryota; kingdom Metazoa; phylum Arthropoda; class Collembola; order Entomobryomorpha; family Paronellidae; genus Zhuqinia; species Zhuqinia jingwanae. The sequence goes on along the minus strand of JAHZNC010002199.1, from coordinate 21,491 downwards.
AACACTGAATTCAAGTATACCAACGTGATTGTTTCACACTTTACGCGATCATCACTCCGTTGCAACAATACAACAACAATACTCATAAGCGTCTAAATGAGTACTGAAGTAAGCAAAGGCGCATGTTGGCAGTTTAAACTCAAATGCATACATCGCTCCCGACATTGTTGAATCTTGTGAGTAAACTAAAACTAACGTGTTTGCTTTGTTGCTGCAGTCAGCCTTATAGTACATATATATGCGAGTTTTTTAATGCATAGATGGGGGAATCTTAGCTAGAGGAACACTGCTCTGTTTGGTTTTGTGCAAGAGCAACAATGAAATATAAAGGGGTAGGTTCTATTATGCACACACAAGTATGAAACTAAACGCCACCATAAACAGGTATATATTGTATATGTGCAGGGCAGGTAAATCGTTGGACTAGCACAAGCAATGTTTGTTTGAATGTTTGTTCATTATTTTGTGTGTTCTATTTTAGACATCGCGATATTTCTTTGACTTATCAATGATAAGTTATCATGTATTGTCTATGCCTTATCCATCCAGACCATGGAATAGAATGAACCTTTGACACAGTTAGTAGTTGGTTACAATTTAATGAACAACTATTTAAACAGCAAGAACTTTCACCCGTGAAACTATGAATACCTCAAATAAAATGCAATGTCAAATAAATCTTGTCATCAAAATCTTCCGTACAACAACTACTGCTAGAGGTACCATGATCTTCACGACACGTCGGTTTCCCAGTCCAGTACCGAGATGTGTCATATACTACAACATATGCTAATGATACCAATATTTTAAAGGTAATTGTATGAATAAAACTGAAGAAATTGCAACTCAACGTAAGTTGTAAGTAAAGTAGCACAGCTTTGTTGAAATGCATAATTTTTGAGGGGAAAGGAAATATCAAAATCTTTGTCCATTCCTCACGTAAAATTAAGGGATACATAAATTATGTAATTTAATCCAAAGAAAGTACTCTAGTTTTGAAAAAATAAAGATATTGCGATCATCAATCAGTCCAATCCAAAATGTTGAATTTTCATTCAACTTAATTTTGAAAAGGTTAAAAAACAAAGACAATGCGACAAGTTCTCGCCGAGAACAGAGTTTTGCTGAATTTCCTATCGGAAAAAGTAATGTATGGCTGTATACAATATCCTTTCACCCCACTGCTAAAACAAAGACGCCCGCTATAAAAGTCAGACTATATAAGTTTTGCACAGGTGTTTGTTGATGTTATATTGTTGCTTGAACTTGACTGTAAACTACAGTCTGTAATTCATTCAATAATCTCATAAATAAATCTCATCATGTAGTAGCGTTGTCTTCAGTTTTTAAAAAATAATTAAGAAACTTTTGATTTTTAATAAATTAGTGTTGTTAGTATTAGTAAGACAACCTGTGATCTGACATGTGATGCCATGAAGTATTTAAAACGTAAAGGGCGTTTGGGGGTGATTGCTTTATCTGGAATTGCGATTACTGTATTTTGTATGGAGTATCTCAGTTACATTTATAATCGTACAACATGGAAAGAAATTAATATGACAGATGATGTCGCACTGAAAGTATTATTTGTCGCCGACCCACAAATACAAGGAGAGCAACAAGAGAATTTCTTGTATGGCTGGGTTTCCAGATGGGATGCTGATAGGTGATCTATCATCATAAGATTATACGAGTTATAAGACTAACATATTTTGATGAGTTGACATAATAATCAATGACACCTTTTTAAGCTTTTCTTGATAGCTGTGTTGTATGAAATTTTGTTTTATAGATATCTTAGTAAAAATTATCATCTTGCTAAACAACACATATCACCGGATGTCATCGTGTTCCTGGGGGATTTATTTGACGAAGGTTCCATTGCCAATGATCCAGAGTATAGACGATATTTCCAAAGATTTAGTAGGATTTTCGATTTACCTACTAACGAAAATCCGTCAGACAAAGTAAGTAGTAGAGTTAAAACATTTACCAATTTAAAATAAATACAGTTGGTTCCTTTTTATTAGAAAGTTGATAAAAGAGAATGGTAATGTTTGGACATTATATTTTGTCTCTTTTAAGAAATATATATTTGTTCCTGGTGATAATGACGTGGGAGGAGAAAAGATTGAACCTGTTGATCCAGTGAAAGTTAATTGGTTTACAAAAACTTTCGGGGACTTGAGATCTGTAACGAACGTTCACAAGTCTGGAATGGATGTTCAATTTGTAAAGGTATTTTTCGTGAAAAGATGATCATATCCAATATTTATAAATTCTTAAAATTAGAAGAGGTATATTTACTAAATGATATCCAGACATGTAAAATACTCCTTTTGCTGTAGATGAATCTCTTCATGCCGATGGAGTACAAAAACCCCCTTAAAGGGTACGACCATGTGATAAATGGAACCAAAAAGCCAGATGTTCGATTGATTGTCTCCCATGTGTCATTACTTAGTTTTATGACAAATTCTGTAGAGCAGGTATACTGTACTTTTTAAATGATGAGCCCGATCATTATTTGTTTTCGGTCTTTGCTTCAATTAAATTTAGTTTCGCTCATTCGTTTACTTTTCAATTTCAGGTTTTAGAGAATTTTCACCCGGACGTTATCTTTTCAGCACATTCACACAAATCTAGTTTCTTACGATTGACCAAAGGCGGTAAAAATGGGAAGAGTGTTCACATCGTACATGACTTCTTATTACCTGAAAAAATACATGACGCTTCTTTAGGGGTAGAGCAAGAAAATAAAAAACATCAACAATCAATCGCACATTCGTTCAAGATGGATTTTAAAAAACCGTCTGATACAAATATACACGAAATCCTTGTGCCAACATGCTCATATCGAATGGGTGTTGAAAATATGGGATATGGAGCCATGGAACTTTGTAAGACTAATATGCAATTTCGAGTAAAAGTGTGTAAACCTTTTGAAATACAGTAATTTAAATCACGTACTTTTATTTCTTTAGATAGAAATGGAACGATGGTTTATACCGTGATGTGGCTGCCGTCTCGCTTTAAACAATTATATTTATACATTGTAATTTACATTTTGGTGAAGATCATTCTGACCCCGTGGTTATTTTGGAAACTCGGTACTTTTATTTACAGGAAGTTGAAGGAATCTCAAATATTACAGCGTGTTAATAATTACTACACAAAAATCGTTTGATTGTGGCCTATTTTTTAAAAAGATTTTTGTATGGTTCTCATTTGGGTGTGTATACAATATGTATAAACACTGTGATTATTAATTTTAGCAGTTAGAGTTGAAGTTAAGGCATCATGTTTATTTAGGTATCCATCAGTATCCGTACATGTGTGTACTAATTTCATACTTTATCGCAGTATTACTGACTTGGCGTATGTCAATTTCCAAATAATACTGATATATCCATTTGTATAAGATAGGGACTTTGGGACAATCACTTATGTATACACAGCAATCAATGTTATTTAAATACATTAACAACTACCAAAGAGTCATGTTTTATTTTGAGCACTTTCCAAACGAAACTTTCCATATTTTTTGTAATAAAGAAGCTCTACAGTAAAATTATTCCTGTAGCTCTGTGGAAAATATGGATCACATATTATTAGATGATAAAACTGACTTGACAGCATATTTTTTTAATCGTTAACTTTTATATGAAACTGAACAACTTGCCAAAATTATGAAACATTGTAATAAAATTCGTAATAAACAAAATTTTGACATTTTTAATAATTTCAGTTTATTTCTTGCTTACTATATACTCATACAAAATATTATTTTTCAGTCATACATTTTGAACAATGTATAGGTATACAACAAGGCAACAACGCATGATTTTACAGTTTTAGTTTCCAATTTCTCGTTTGTACGAAATAAATATCTAATGAACTAGAGTATATTAAAAGACTAATAAGGCAATCAAATGTACGTATCCCGTTCATGTAAGCACAATAGGTATTTCACATTTTGAAATATACCTATTACCAATCATGAAAATGAAGGAACAATGTTTGATTTTGGCAGTACATTCGGGAAGAGTTGAACTGGGTGTGAAATCCGTACTTTGAATACGTCCACCCAAAATCTTCATTTACATTTTAACAACGTAAGTTTTTACCTTCACATTATGTAATTATGCATTTTCAAATACATACGTAGAACTATATAGTTTAACTTAAACTGTTTAAGGAAGTACGAGATTTTACTAAATTTGATTCTGAAAATACCTGGCATTGTGGTGATTGTTTTGGTTTGGAGTTCTCGGGAAATCTTCTGCATTATTTGAAGGTTTATTATACTTGCGTCGTTTCATTTTTTTGGGGGACGGAGAGTGCATAGGGGATCTGGGGTTGAATAGTGAGGATGATGGGTTGCCTTTATGAAATTTACGCTTGTTTTTTGACGGTGTTCCTCCTGGAGAACTAGAAGCAGAAGTATTTGGTGACTTGCTGTTACTTACATCAAAATCAGTCCCATTGTTTAAACTTTGTTTGAACTTGTTCTTGTTCTTCTTACGTTGTCGTTGGCGCTTCCTTGATTTACTAAACTGGCCAGGTAGATTACATTGATGGGCATCTTTCAATTTCAGCACTCTACTTTTTGGCGTTGAAGAAGGACCTGGCACAGGAGTTCCATGTTGTATTCCGACTTCATATTCCCGTTGTGTTTCAATGTCCGTATTCAAACACTGTCTTTCAAGCCAAGATACAATTGTATCCTTTGCCAACTTCCGAGAATCTTTCGTACCTTCACGAATAATTATAGATGAGGATTCTTTTGATACTTCACATACAACATCGTATGCATTCGAAACCTGGATAAGGACACTTTCCCGCTTGGCAGATTCCTTCATTACTAAATCCCATTCAGATTGTAACAGAGTAACTGAAACGTCATTTTCGTTATTCATCTGTTTTCGTCTCTTTGATATTGGCTCTTCTTCATCGTCGTCAATTGTAATGACTTCATAGTTACTTTGAATCACTTTATCTATCACCACATCATCATTTTGGGAATTTTGGTCGTCGTTTTCTAAATCAGCTGGTAATTTTTCTGTGTCCCCTCGTTCTTGTGTGTAATCAATACTTTCTGTAGAATCAGAAGATGTTGCATCCAATGTTTCAACGACTTCCAATATGCCGTAGCCATTGTAATTGTTTTCATTTTCATGTGATGTAGGTTTATTCGGATTGGGACATTGCTTGTTTAGTTGTTCATTCTCTTTACGATTTTGCTTGCAACTGGGGTTGGAAATGGAAATATTCCCTATATTTCCAGTTGTAACGCTTGTGTTTTCTTCATGAACATCTAAACACATTCCCGTTAATGGTGATACGTAGTTCTGCCATGATGATTTTGAACATGCCTGAACATTCTCCAGATTATGTTGTTGCTCACTTGAATTTGTATTTTCAGATGGATCAATCTCAACAACAAATGGAGACTCGTCTACATATAATGATTGGTTTTTTTCTGGACTGACTTGGTTTGTTTGATTCCCTTGAATACAAGGCACGCTGGAGTTTGGCGATGTTTGAGTAATAGTCCTCCCTCCTTCCCCAGTTGCTCTTCCATGCATTACATTGTCGGAAAAATTATTGCAGTTTGATGATTCGTTCACAGGGACTTCTATTACAACACAGCATTCGTCTTCATCCTCTTCGACTGTTATAACAGGAATAGATTGAGCCTTGCTACTAGTAGCAGGATTAGGATTCATTCTTTCAGGGGGTTTACTTGGGGGGATTGTGATATCCTTCGGTATATTATTTGTACTTGTATCTTTCGTTGGGATAGCGCTACTATGACCGCTACGACTTCTGTAAGGAAATTGATGTGTTTTGAGTGTGCCTAAACACCCATGCAAGTCTATATCAGCGTCCAGGGCGTTTGAACCAGCAATGTGCACTTTAAAGCTACCATCGTCAATTATATATATCTGAACTTCATATTTTTGTTCCAAGGACTTTAATACTCCCTCGTTCCGTGCCTTCAAGAGTTTTGAGTAAGCTTGAGCGGAAATCAGACTTTGATAGCATTTCTCATCTGATGACAACTTATTCGTACATCTTTGATGATTACATACTTCAAGCAACGGATCTAAAAAATCAATCAACAAAAATCCAAAATGTTAGAAACCACCCATATTTCGTTGTATTAATTGTTCTACAAGAAATTTTAAGCACGATTGATATATTAACTGTTGCGTATTGTTCTACATGAAGCTGTGCACACATAAGTAAGTAGGTGCGTACCTGTTTCTGGATATTCTGAAACATCAAACCTACTAGTACGTCCACCATTCGTTGTTGTTGAAGTGTCTGGAACTGGAAACGAAAATTCTTTAGCAGCTAAAATAGAAAAACAATCACATTATTATAATGATATCCTGCACTAATTAGAGCATTTAAGTATTAATACATGCTTGTTGATGGAGGATATACATACCTGGAGTTTCGAGAGCCAGGTCATTAGTTATTTTGACTTGAATTGTTTCCACCGTAAGTTTGAGCTGCTCGTTCTCTTCTGCATTCATAACTACCGTTCGGCCAGTTCGAGAGTCATATGATAATGGAATGGCACCCGCGCTTTTACTCCTTTTACGAATTGCATCTGTAGACGTACTTGGTGGAACAGTTTGGCTTAACTTAACGTTACGAATTACGAAAGGTTTGTTCCGTGGATATGTATTGAACTTGCTTGCGTTGCAGTCATAGTAAGTGTGACCATTTCGCCCACAGTTGGAGCAATACATATCTGAAGAGATTCTGTAAACTTGTGAATCTAAAACTTTAGAACTGGTTCTTCGCTGACTTTCAGCGCTCTTGTTTTTCATCATGGCTTCATCCTGTAGACAGGAACAAATAATACACACTTGAATAAAACTCCATTGAACATACAACTACTTATAGTCAAGAAAGGGTAGTAGTGATTCTTGGTTGGCAAACACTTCTTATTCTCCAATAAACATGTGTCAGTGACAATTTGTCATGTGCACTTTGCATTTTAACTCAAAGCAACCAATATTTCATATAGAATAGTATTCATTAAATGAAACAAAGAAACAATACATTACCTTCTCATAATCATCGAGTGAGGTCATCGAATGGTAGCGTCGCCAGTTATCAGGACAAATTGATCTATCGTGGCCTAGCACGTTGCACACCTCACAGCGACTAGGGCGACTTTGTAGAAGACAATGTGTACATCTCTGCGCATAACGAGAAGACCTTCGACCACACTAGATAAACGTAAAGTACCATCATAAATGACTTGCATATTTAAATACAAAAGAAACCAGACTAGCGATGGACATACAAAGCCATTCGCAAATTCTGCAAATGACAATGTTTCCAAATAGCACTCGTTCAATCACAATCTAAAAAGAACCTTGAAATATTTTAATAGGTTACGGTTACATTTAAGCACAAGGCATCAGGGCAGGAACGTTTATGACGTGAGTGACTTTCCGACGTGTGACCAACTTTCCCGCAATAGTGGCATGTAGGAGGTTTCCACTTTTCCTTACATTCTTTTATCAAATGTCCCAGTTGCTTGCACCTATCACAACGAACATGTCTGCGTTTGCTGTTAGGAGGAGGCATCATATCCTTGTAAGCCTTCCATAGTTCTCTCGAATCTAAAATTAGCGTGCCGTATTTATACAACATAAACATCAAATAGCAATATATGTAGAAATTTAATATCTTACCAGATAAGGAGGTCCATATATCATCCATTTCAAACTCCTCATTTCGATTGGTACCATAAAAGTCTTTCATGTGGTCAGTCCAAGAACATGGGAAGTATGACTCTGGTGGTATGTTCATCTGTGATATGCTAGCAGTAAGAGTTTGACACTCTGAAGAAAGTGAACTTGCACCTGAGCTGCTGAGTACCTCTCCATCATTTTTCTCGTCATCAGTGACATTTACAGATATAACATCTGAGTTTGCCTTACGACGCTTTCTTTCTGGAGAACGACTAGAAAAAGTATTTTCTTTTCCGCTGTTACTTGTAGGTTGTTCATTCAAGTTTAAGCGCCGATTAGAGGTCCCACTTTCTTTTTTTCGCTTGCTGTTGGGATTGGTATCAGCTTCCTTGGTCTTCTCTTTCTCTCGTGCAATATTTTGAGTTACATTCAGGCTTTTTGTTGGTTTACTAATTAGTTCTGGTTCTGGTTCTGGTGCACCCGACGCTATACTTACCCTTTTATCCTTTTCAGTTGAGGTGAACTTGAAAGATTCTGTTATAACTGGAGCAACTGTCACAGACTCAACTTCTTTCCCCTGTGGATGGGCCATATCCCGTACCTCTACTCGAACGACTGCGGAAGCAACTGGAACTTGGATAACATCTAAAAGCACCTCTGACGTTAAAGGTATGCGTGATTGTTCAGGCTCGTTTTGGGCAGAGCTAGTTGTATCATCTTGTAGTCTACCTGTGTCGCCTCCAAATTTAGTTTTTGAATGGACATTTCCATTTTTCTTTTGCAAAACAATTTCCGAGTCAACCAGCCCATTTCCTTGTAGGGTACAGTTGATGTCATTACTTCTAGTATCTCCAGTATTATCTATGCTTTTTTCGTGCTGTACGGGGCTTGATAGTAAAGAGGTATCCAATCCTTTAGCAACCGCATCGATGACATCAGTGTAATAAGACTTCGCTTTACTCATTGCGGATGAACTCAGGTTTCCTTTATTTGACGAGGAAACGGCAATAAAACTATCATCCAATCTATTATCATTTTCCTGTAGTAGTAATACATTGGATTGGATGTTGGTTGCAATTGCATTCAAATCCTTGTTAGTGAATGAAATTGTAAAGTCCGAAATATCACCACAAATAGCTTGTCTATGTTGACGTCCCTTTGATTTCGGTGTACTTTGTTGGCGTTTGGAAGGACTGTTGAAATCTTGAGTTACAGACACGTAACTTGTTCCAGAAGAGCACGATGCTTCTGTGGTTTCTTTATCTCTAATGGGCACCGGAAAGCTTGATCCTACAATCAATCAAACATTAAATTGATCGTTTAAACTCGTAAATGAAAATATTATGAAAATCCCTTACTATCATGAAAAGTTACTCCCTTACCATCGCTGCTATTTGTGGCTAGTGAATCCCTTGAGTTACCTTCAGCTTCATCAGTTGCAAGTTGTTGCGGTTGGGGCTGACGTTTCCTCGTCTGTCTACGCCGAGTTGGGGGTGTATCAAATGCGCTCGGTGCCATCTCTATCCCAAGCGTAGTCAGGAAGTTGACAATTTCCTCATTAGTGCGTTGTGTAGCACTCATTGTTCTTGTTCGAGTCCTACCCTCCCCTTTCGATTTTCTTGCCTTAGATTTTGCTCTATTATCACAGTCATTACGAGCAGACGAGGGACTGACTCCAACCATTCCTGTACCTATCGCGACTTTCTGACCAATATCAACTTCAGTACTTTGAGCATTACGGCATCTCTCAAAGATTGAGCTTGAACCTGAGGCTCCTGCGTTTAAATTAACTAAGAGTGGAGCTGAGGTCTGTGCTTCTACTGTAGCACCAGTGGAAGAAATATTGTTTTTTGTAGCCACATCTCCAGAACCACCTGCACCCTCCACAGGGGCAGTAGGCTCATCATCTTGGCTACCAACAATTTCTTCAACACTTGAATTGCCAGAAAGACATTCATTAGATTGACTAACGAGGTTGGCTACTGGAGAGCTCTCTGAAGCTGCATTGGTATCAGAACGACTAGTACTGCATGAAGTGGAATCGGTACCATCATCACGCTCATTATTATTTCTCTTCTTAGACTTCTTTTTCTTATTTTTTTTCTTTGGAGTACTTTTTGTAGCCTCCAGAGAACTATCATCTCCTGACTCAGATTCCAGTAAATCAATCACAACAGGGGGAGGTTTAACGTAAGGGATTACTTCTACATAATCTTCAGAATCGTCATCCGAATCGGCAACTCGGAACACAACATTTGACTTCGGCATTTTTGAAACTGACTGTAAGAAAGTTTTACTATCTGGAATAATAGACAAGAAATATCCTTTCCTAAAAACATTTTAGGGTCCCCTTCACTTGGTATCTCTACCATCATAATAAAATGAGAACAATATTATGCAAAATCACGCAAGTCAAGTGGTAATTAGTAATTAGCCCTACGGCTGATGCTTACCTGCACATTTACAAATTACTTTAACTAAACCTTTTACGCTAGCTATGTAAGCATAAATTAAATCCTAGCAATTAATTAGATTCACAGGTACCTGCCTGAACGACGACACCTCCACGTGCTGGCCTTCCAAAACATCCAGCTCTATATAAATCTTAGCAATTAATTAGATTCACAGGTACCTGCCTGAACGACGACACCTCCACGTGCTGGCCTTCCAAAACATCCAGCTCTATAACACCATCCTGGCGAAATTCGATCTATCTGCTATTATACTAGATGCCTGCCGTCTGTCCATATAGGGGAAAAAATTCTTCACCTGTAACTCACTTCAGATTCACGCGGCTTCATTTCCATTGTCTCCATTAGCTGGGGCATAAAGGAGCAGCATCTACTGCATGCCACTACTCCACATACATACAATTGCTGTAGAATGAGATTGATTTTATGTATCTTGATTGAGTTTTTGCCCAATCAAATCATTCATGATTGCAATTCATTGTGTTCGATAAAATCACATAATTACTATACAATCACAAAATATCACGCATTTAGTGGACCCCAGTGGGATCACCCCACCCTCTCCTCCAGAATAAAAGGTGTTTTATGGTGATTGCAATTCATTGTGTTCGATAAAATCACATAATTACTATACAATCACAAAATATCACGCATTTAGTGGACCCCAGTGGGATCACCCCACCCTCTCCTCCAGAATAAAAGGTGGTTTATGGACGTCCTCTGATGTAGAATTTTGTGTTCAAGCTCGGACTGGAATTCCATTTTTATTGAAAAAGCACACTACCCAAATTTTCATTAATTGACTTTAGCTAAAACGTGTACTAATTAAAAAAGCAAATGCTATTACAACGATAAAATGATATTTCACCGTGTACTTTATCTACTTTCTAGATGTGTAATATTTTATGAAATTTGTTTTTTCTTGATTCATCAAAAAAAAATTGAAAACTGTGCAGTTCCAGTTTTTTATACTTTAAATATAACTTGCTTAATATTCTTTGGTATAATAATGCTGATGAAGACAAGAAAAAGGGAATGTGATAATGTGAATAGTTAGAAAAAAATAGAAGATTCGTCGTGAACTAAAGGGTATGATTATTATCCTTTTTTCTTAAAAGCTCTACTGAAAATTGGACCCTGATATATATAACGTCATTACAATCATTAATAATGACTCATTATACTCCTTCTCGGCGTTAGATTTCTCATGCAACATTCTCAGGTTCTTTAGAAAGATAATTTCTTCATCATCTTCTTCGATGTCATCATTGTGATTTGCCCTACAAAGAAATTACTTTCACTGTGAGGGAACAAACAAAAGTAAGCTATAATACTAAATAATTCCAAGACCCCTTATTGCTGACCTTTGATCAATTCTGCTGGTAGTTGAATGAAATCCTGTTATTGTTGCATGTCACTTTCCCACACTCAAGATCTCATACATATGCAATGGCGAGGATATGAATGTGGTATATTTGCAAATGCATATTTTCAGCAGTTCCACACAACAGTGCCAAACTGATGGGCAAATAAATCTGTAAAAACTACTGTATATTGCAGCTGGTTGGTTAAGCTATGTATATGTTGTAAAAGGTTATTTTGCTGTTATAGTTTAGGTTATTAGCAAAAGTAAGACCTGTTTCTGTTGTTGCTCAATAAGAGCTTTCGAATAATATGTCACAAGCTATATGTTAAAGGTAAAATAATCAAAGTTTCCTACATAACTCCGTACCCGATAACTTCCCCATTTTACCCTATTTATAACTACGACTTATATTTATATTATATATACCATGAAGTAATTTGGATAAGTCGTTTTGAAGTTATCGTGCGGACTGCGGACAGATACAAACAGACAAACATGTCAAAGTCAATACTAGCTGATTGCATCAACTGCTTAATAATCAAGGGCTGTAGCCACAAACAATGATGAATATTTTTATCTCTATTAATTTGTCATATTGCATTGATGAGATCAGCACTTAATCTATGCCCAACTGAAGCAACAGAGCCAACAACTTTTTAAAAAATGCAGTGATAACATGGTGAGTGGTGAAAGGCTGTAGGTGTACATAACCATTCTTGGCATTTTTATGTGGCTACGTATGTTTTCCGAATTTCAGCAGGAAGACTTGATTGTAATTCTCTGATCATTTAATAACATTGTATTATTGTGATCTTATCATTTATTGAATTTATAGAAAGAGCGAGAGTGTAAAAAGTTATTTTGTTATGTATTTAGATATTTTAACAAACTACGTGCTGGCTGAGATGAGACCAAGTTAAAGACTATAGCTTTTGATTTCATTCTGTGAATCTGTATGGCGGTTCGACTAAAATGCGCAATAGTCACGTAACTATATGTATATTACTCATCGGAAGACGTTCAGGGATTTTATAATCATGATTTTGAGATTTTGTTCCATAACCAGCTCCCAAGCTCATATCCCATCATAGCTTCTTCCTTGACAAGGTATATTTTCTAATGTTTTTAAATGACTTTTACCTGGGGATGATGATCAGTTAGTGTTACTCCCTACATGCAGAATGAACAAGTAGTTGCAACTCACTGAATTTTAGTTGGGCCACTCGATAGTAATCCCCAAAGTCACGGACATAAAAGCTGAAGGATTTTCCAGGAATGAACTTCAAATAGGATTATATAGTTTAATGGATAATAAATTGGACCTGTGCCTGCAGATAGCTCGCCGTCAACATCGCCGATATTCTATAATTAACCGATTTTAGTAGTAGTGTAGTCACATATACACATTTCGACGTAACACAAATATAACTATTTCGGCTTGTTATACGCTTGACATTGAAGCTCTAGCGCGAAATTACATAATGTGCTTAATGTTTATAGGTGTGCATTTCAAATGAATTCTGGTACTATTGCACCATATTCAAATATGATTGCAGGCCTTGCCCCGTGCGACTTATGGGTGTTCAGAAACGCAAGAATAAAGCGTAATTTATTATGCACAACAATTGGTTTAATAGGCTGAACTTGCACTAAAATCGATTCCTATAATTCACCATTTTTTGCGTCGTATTGACATTATCGGTAGCACTCCAAGTTGTATTTCTAGCATGAAGTGGTGCGATATAGTAAAGTCAAACAAAGGCGCACGTGCTATATGGTATTTTGATTATTAAACAGCTTCACGTCGGTGGGTGTCAGGGACGTCATAATAATATTCTCATTCATATACCATTTACATATATAACATGTTGTATGCACCTATAAGCTATTATTAATCAGGTTTAGGTTAGTTAAATGAAATTGCATAATCCTCATTGATTAGCCATGTAAGGATTTCTGTTTTGTATTTTATTTGAATGAAAAATAGATTTACAGGTATCCAACAATTGGATCACAATCGAATCATCAAATCAGAAAAAGGATAACGGAAATCTACATTTCTTTTACTGTTCTCTTACAAGTGTGTGGGAAGACGCACCAAATTGATCTTAGTTTTTACAAAACAAACAAATTCAATCCAAGAATGGTTGAATGAATGAATGAATGAATCATGAGCAGGAGACGTTTCTTTTCAAGGAAGAAAAAAAAAGAAATATACGATTACTTGTGAAAGGGAAATAAATACAAACGTATATGGATGTATGCATATAGCTAGGTTAGGGTTGCATATTTCAAATTACAACAACTGATGAATGAGATCTTGATGTTTAGCTTGAAATGTAATAATTTATTGTAACTTGGACAAAATTTCACAAGAATAAAAATTATCGCGCAGTATAGTACGTAGCATTATGCCTTTGGGCAAAAGTGGAAATTGCGATAAAAGAAAAGAATAAAAGCACTTCAAGGTTCAGGCATAATCAATTAATTCGAGTAAAAGAACATGCTGTTCAAAGTGCGTGTTTGCTTTCGTTAGGAGGAAGTAACCTAACCAACTTCATCCCCAGTATAGTATGTCACACGCAAAAAAGTTGAGAAAAATTAAGAATCAATGTAAGAAATAAGCCATGATGATTGATACATATCCATCTACTGAGGTACCCGCTGCTAAAATAAATTAAAGGATCATATGTACGACTAAGCAGCGCAACATGAAGTACGCAATGAAAGTAATAATTATAAAGGGATGATTTCCGGTTTCAGTTTAAGGAATGTAACGTCGCAAAAATTGGATTGAATTTTGATATATGAGAAATCGATATGAATGTGTACAAAATATATTTTGCAAATTGAGGTATTGGCATCACGTTAACTGGTTTTCTTCGTTGATTTATTACTATTGTACTATATATATTTATTTACTGTAATTGAGTGATATATATAACATTTATGCTCGAAGTTTATGCATGATGGCATCGTTAAAGTTTTTTCGCACCAAGTGCAAGTACAAAGTTGCAAAAAATGCACTTTTGATTTTGATACCATTCACTTTTTAGAAACTCTGCTGCACTGCGAACACACAGCAAACAAGTGAATTTGCGAATAATGTGTGTATAGTTGAATAAATTGCATTGTATAAAGAGTTCTCCTGATATTCATTTTCTATGCATTTTAATTTTGCCTCATCGTCTGAAGATTGCTGATTGCTAATTATGCATACCGTTTGTGACAAACGCAACGTAACAGTGCATTTATAGCTAAACAATGGAGAAAGAAGATTCTCAGACTTTTCATATGGAAGATGGACACTTTGATGCTGACCTCACATGCCAGCAACATACAAATTATCGGTGGTCGATTCTTTTTAGCAAATTAAAATCAAGATAGGCGATTGATTTATGACAATAATTTACTTGTCAATTTGTAGAATAAATATAATCATAATAATAATTATATACACATATAACTCCCTACATTTGGGGGATATTACAAGAAGTTGTATCGCAAACAATAATTCTAACACATAGATACATAGATGCGATCAGCCAATTTGCAAATCATTCAAAATTGCAAATTACATTTAGTTATATATAATAGAATTAAGAAATTAGAATCGTACCGTCATGGCCTGCTTTACCTGGCCTAGTGATTTACTATACTACACACCTTTATGTAATAACGCTACTTTTTTATTCCGTTTGGTTGCGGTTTATTGTTACAAATTATTGTGATGATGAATCATATTATTTCGATTGAAGATACATAACGCGAAATTGCGAATTTCCATTTATCATTTTTTTGTGCAGCTTCCTTCCTTCTGTCGCCCCATTTAGATTTAATACACATGTGCTACTGCACTTCGATTAGTGGGATGTCATTCATCTTGTATGCTAGAAGAGGTAACAGCAATTAGTTTTGTTTGGTGACATACGATGGTACATAGCATACAAATTATATAGACGTGATGCTGCGACCTATGCACTGCGCCTTAATTTTTTTGTTCACTTTTCGATCCGCTCATTCCATAACCAAGTCAAGAATATTGATGTTGTCTCATAACTGCGTAGTAAAGATGAATTGATTATGATAGCATATCAGATTGACATCTATGGTTTTTATGTCCTGTCTGCATCTCCATTTACTAATTTGAATACATACATAAAATATGCCTGCAAATGCATGTGCAAAATGGGCAGAGAAGGGGTTTTCTGCTCAACAATTGCAATCAACAGCATGACATTTATGTAATGTGTACTTGATCAAATCTTCAATTTATTTATGGATGTAACATTACTGCAGGCAAATGCAATTCGTTTTCATGAATGAATATATGGATGAAATTGGCAATGTCTTGTGTTCATAAATACACATAATATGTAGGTGTATATGTATCTATGTACAATGTACATACACAAAAAACGCACATGGATTACATACACGAACAAATAACCTACCTAAATAATGTTCTGAGAATGTATTCAACAGACAGATAAAATTCTAGTTTCTATTATGTCAATAATTTGTAATATTTTCTGTCAGTTTTTGGGAGGAGCAAATTTAAGGACAAATGCAATTCATCGATATAAATTGACATGCACGCCTTCAAACCAGGGCATACAAACTTTGTCAGCGAAGCGTCTCTGTCACAAAAAAGTCGTTTTCATTTTAACTCCATTAAATCATTCTTCCCATGAATTAGTGCTGTATAAAGTGCCACGCCACCTGAGCTCGGACTGAGTTCTTCGGTGTTAAGTCAACAAGTATTTGAAAACTCTTCCCTGTACAATCGACAACCCAACTCCTTGTACTAATGCCAGTGATAGCAAATTCTGATACTTTTCCCTCGTTACATTGTTTATGTCCTGTTATTTCGCAACAGGCTTCTATTGTTTTAATAGACCACTTCCATTCCAAAGACAGATTAAATCCGGTAAGCGTTTGACGAGCAACCAACATTATTTTCATCCTTAAATTCAACATTGTGCGCAAGGTAAAAAGTAATTGCAAACAATATTTTTTATCAGCCTCCGCCAGGTACCTGCTTGTGGCGTATGTTTTCTTACTTCACTGGATTCAAACTTTTTCCTCGAAGATAGTTAATAGTGGACAAATAACGTGATGATCAGTTCATTATTAAACCAATCATTGCTGATACTGTTAGGATTCATGCATACAAGTCATGGATTTTCAACATCAGCAATGGGACAAAAGTCGTATCAAGGACCTTCATGGAACTACCTTGCCAGTACAAACACACATTGTGGTGTAGCTCACAGGCTGTCTAGAGAAAGCATTGGAGTTGCTGGTGAAAGGTCAGCACGAATAGTTGGAGGTTTCCAAGTTGAAGCTCCAATACCTTGGCAAGTAAGTGTTCAAACCGAAGTTTCGCCCGGTCATTGGGAGCATATTTGTGGAGGCACCCTGATATCGGTATATCATATATTGACTGCCTCGCACTGCATAGAATCCGGACAAAAATACCGTGTAACTGTAAGTGACATCCTCGTTCGTAATGCACACATTAATTTTGCTAATATTTTTTTTGTATGCAACTATCTTAATTTTTAACGCAGCTCGGGACTCATCACCTCAACTTTCCTTCGCCGTACGAGCAAACTTATGAAATTCATCATTCAAATATAGTCACGCACCGTCGATTCCGGGAGATTGCAGAATTCGCAAATGACATTGCAATGCTAAAAATTGAAAATGTTGATGGGAGTGGGGCAAAATTAAATGAGCATGTTCACCCAATATGCTTACCAGACCATACCAACTGGGAACTTCAAATGATGAACCCGAATTTCGGTGAATGCATTGTGTCAGGATTCGGCAGCATTAATGGTATCAACTTTCGCCAAAATGACCACGCAAAAATTCCCCCAAATTTTTTTTCCATATCAATCATGCAATTTTTTCATTTTGCTGCTTCAGGGTCGTTTACCAGGAGTAACAACCTTCACGCTGCAAAGGTTCCGATTCATTCCGAAGAAAAATGTGACCGTCTGTACAATATATAACCGGCATCGTTTGGACAATAATGGGGACTCGGACTATTCATTTCTAATTAATAATAGACTTAGAAGCATCAAATATCACAATAATCGCAAGAGTTTCGGAAGAGGCAAAGTATTTGTGAATAAAATGCTGTGTGCTGGTCCACTTTCTGGCGCCAAGGACCATTGTTTTGGTGACAGCGGAGGTAAAAAGCATTGCCAGAAATTGCACGTAGTATCGCGGAGCAATTTTTAATTATTATTTGCTTGTTTCATGTTTTCAACGGTCTCTTTATTTTTTCAGGTCCCTTGGCATGTCAGCAAAATGGTGCGTAAAAAATTCTGTACAAACTTACACTGTGTCCAAATTTAAATGAACTTATGACAACTTGAATTCGCCTACATTTCGTTTGATTTTTTATTTTCAGGCCAGTACTATTTGGTTGGTGTTGTATCATGGGGCAAAGATTGTGGGCAGAAAAATTTACCCGGTATATACACGAGAGTTTCACATTTTCTAGACTGGATATCAAATGAAAAACTTTTATTAGGGCCGATATAATTTACACAGACATCCTTAGACTGAAACTTTAATAATAAATTAGGTAGTTCTAATTTATATAATTAATGATTTGTAATTATATGTACTACATATTATGAATGGCTTGTCTACACTGTAAATCTATTATTCTTACCAAAAACTTGCCAAAATAGTAATAAATCAATTTATGATTATAATAAATTTTAAGAAATGGTCTGTCATCATTTTAGTGATGGAACTATGATACTAAGATGTATGCTCTACCCGCGTACTCGCACCCGCAAGGCTTCGTCTGTCTAGATAAAGTTTCGTGACAGAAACTACACTCGTTTTTTTTTCATTTCTCATTTTTTATAATCCTTGTTTATAATTTTTTGTCTATTTTGTAGTTACAACTTTGAACTTTCTTTGGTTTAAAATAATTCTAGAATAATTATTACTTTCCTTGTGATCACTATGAGTTTATTACTAATCTCTGCCATTTGCAATTTATCATGTAGATGTAATGTAGCATTGCATTGGGCATTGTACAATAGCACAGTTATAAAAACAAAGTTAGGTTTAGGTTCAAGCTTTAAAAATATGCTCGAAAGTTTTGATGCTCGTCATTCGATGATGTATTATCCGGTTAAATTTTTTTAAGTAATCGAATAAAGCTTTTGATGATGCATTCTAAAAGGGATTGCAATTGTATTTTGATGATATGGATATTTATATTTCCACATTTCAAATTAGTAGGGAATAATGCATTTTTATTTTTGACGACGTTTTTTTATGTTGAGCATTGAAGAAATCTGAATGAACGTAATTAGTTATCATCACTCTGATCACAGTGATCACTGATCATTTGAGTTTATGTTGATGAATTTGTGGGATATGCTGCTTGAACTCAAATTCATGTCATTGATTTGCATTGATGTGCGGTTTAATTCCTTTAAATGCATCTTGATTAATTATATATGAATTCATCGACTTTATCATCATTTGCCAGGTGCAGCGCCAGACATGGTATACGGAGAATTTTTTTTATTGTGCATCTAAATTGGAATTAATAGCTATTTTATGAATATGGTGATTACTTCATAGGCACAGGTCGTTTCATATATTTTAATTTAATTTCAAAGAAATCAAAGTCGAAAGTGTATCAAATATAATACTAAAAAGTACTTCTTTGGAGAACCTTTCATTGAGTCATCTCATATGTACGTTCATTTCTCAAGTATGATTTATTCTATCATCTATACGCCAATTTGTACAACGTATATGATTGGGTTGTGACGGTTGGGATATATTAGATTGTAGACACATTTTTACCAGTAAAAGTATGTAACTCTCTCTTTGCGATATGATTTACGGTAGAGTAAAATTTAATGAATATCAAAATGCAAGAACGTAATTTTATTTTTGACATTTACAGCGCATAGAATGACGTCGACTTATGTATTACCTTATATTTAATTTAGAATCTTAAGTAAAAACAACGAAAGGTAAGACCAGGTAACAATTAAACATGCCTACTTTTCATTCATGCGTGCTCAACTTGGTAGGTTATCAATATAGGTAAGTAACCAATTTATTTAGGACCGCGACTCATGTATCAATATGAAGACTTTGTCTGACCATCCGTATGTCCGCTCTAACAACTCGGAAATCGTTCTATTAACTCCTCTAAAATTGATGATTAGCTATCAAAAAAGATTTCATCAGTATCACAACCTTTGGATTCCATCAAGGTTCGCTGCAGGCAACATCGCATAATCACTAATCACAACTATAACATAATATTTGTAGGTTTAAAACAGCGGCCATTTATTAAAGCGTTACAAAGGTTTTGTAGTATCAACTTTGGTATAGGTAAATACCTGGATTTCCCTTACATTTGAAAACAAATCGTAGGCATACACTTCCGTTTCATATCTGGTACAGCTATGCAAATGGTATCATGTTTTCTTATGAGCAGCATAATCGACAATACACATTAATTTATGTTATACAGGTAACTGTATATTGCATACTACTTCTACAATGCAGTAATCATATACACTATTGAATTAAACGAAGCGAACACGCTATCTTCGGGAAACAAAATCTTCATCTCTCTGCAATAAAGGCAAATTCTGAATCAGGATGTGTATACTTGAGACACCTGGCACACCTGAGTTGAGTTCAGATGAAGGAAAAAGATCATTCACAAGAAGGGTATAGAGCGTTGCTGTTGAGGCGTTGAGATCTGAAATGTATTTACAATGTTGAATGTACATACACTTATCCAATGAATCGAACTCGCACTTGTTCACAGCAAAGGATGTGAATTCAGGGGAAATATATACATCAACTAATAACTGATCTGATAATTTTTCTTATAGTATGCGCACATTTACTTACAAACATCAATAATACGTATTTAGGTATTTTAAACGTGAGTGCACCTGTATGGCATCATTTATTTTCATCATTTCATTCCTCATGACTCTCTGCTCGGTGTCCGTCCGTTTACCCTGTGTATCAATGCAGGAATGGAACATTCCTTCAGCAGGTCTTACATATCAATGAACCTTTGATTATTTATGCCATACCGTGTGTGTTATCTACTTTGTTATATGAAGCAAAAACAACGTGCAATCTTGTTGATAGATTGAAATATCTATACCTAGGTATGTAAATTCGTTGCATTATAAAGCAATACCTGGTAATGTTCAGTCTCCGTCCTAATTTGGATTTTGGATCTTCATCTTCATATAATATTCATATAAATAATACATTAAAGTAGGTATTTGAAGGACGGAACGCTCATTGTCGTGAGCTTAAATATTTTAAGTTTATTATTGTTCAAGCAATTATGGAGAAATAAAAACATCACAACTTACATTCAACTCACAATGATTAGCCCACAGGTTGATTTGTTTGATGATACAATCTATAGAATCTAATGTGTGTTTTTATTATGCATCATCAAGTTATTATTATACATACAACCGACCCTCCTAATTAAATGCACAAACAGGCACACATATGCCAACTGGGCTTTGTTTGATAGTTGGCCGTTGTTGTTACATACCTAATCAAATCAACCTCTTCGCTTTGCATATTGTTTCGCATTTCCCAAACCTTAATTGTGTTTATTTTACCACACAACCGTGAATAAATTTTCAATTTAATACCTTCTCATCAAGCTTGTACCGGAGGTATTCAATTTGTGTTTAAAAAAAAACAGTGATATGTGATGATGATTGTATGCTCTTCTAACATCAAGTAGACGTGAAGCAACATCAACACATAAAATGCAAGGAACGATTATAGCAAAGTTGCTACATGCCAGTGAGCTCCCAAAAATCAGTGATGTGATGTGTGTTGGTGCTAACTAATTCCGAAGGGGGCAATAATGTAATTTGTATT
>JAHZNC010002198.1:0-14272 GCA_027744095.1 Zhuqinia jingwanae | reverse complement strand
AAAAACTTCTTCATGTCGATTGTCGAATACCTTGAGCAGAATGTATGAAATAAAAATGTTGTACGCATAAACATAATAAAAAATGAATAACATATAGCTCCATGAATAGCTCCTTTTTTTTGCTGCTGCTACACACCACTTCCAGTCCAGCGTTATCGTACTACGGATACACAATAATATACACTATATTTTTTCCTGTTGAATATTTTTCTCATGATGTGGTATAATTTATCCAATCGAGAGTAGATTTTTTATATATTAAACTCACTTTAGGATAAAAAAATTACATGTCATGGATAAAAATCCAAAACTGGATGTAAATTATTAAAAATCATGAATGGTCAATGGTCATACAATATATCATTATTATAATAAGTCAATATTTTGTTATAGGGAGAGAAAAAAATATTAAAATTTCGGAACCTTGAATTGTAAGCTTTTGAAGGAAACAATCGTCCACAACGACACAACGTCACGTCTTTTTTTCTGTCATCTTCCCTTCACTTGTTCATTTTCTATACATATAATACGCATGATTTTATCCGTGTGACGTAAATATACACACATTTAAAGTGTGTATAGTAGACCTGTCCAAAATACACAGGCAACCCATAATATAAATATATTTATTAGTGGTAGGTCACAACTTTTTTGTGTTCTGAATGTCAATCAGATTGAATTAGTGAATTTACAATGTTGAATGCTACACAGGTTCATTCACTTGCTGCCGCGTGCGCATCGTTAAAAAAACCGCTTGTTTCTTGTCGTTTTTTTTGTGCTATCTTTCCCATTGTCAAATCACGGGTGTCCTTATAGACATCAAAAAGTCGTCAATTCCATGATAATAATGATGGCTAACTGCCTACTTAATTTTTATATGTTTAATTTTTTTATAAATTAAAGCTGCTACATACTTAATATTGTTTATGTTGTCCCTCATTCTTTTCCATCCAACACAACGAACGACAATAACCTTCTGGATTTTCAACAAGTGAAACCTTCAAACCATCCTAAAAGCCAATAACAACAAGTAGCCAACAAAAAGAACATTGTTTTCATTATACTACTGTACCGAATTTACACTGAATTAGTATTTAGTATTTATTTTAGTAGCATTGAACCCAGTAATTAAAGAATAAACTGGAAATGAACAAAAGATCTTTTACAGCTTTTGCTCTGTGAAGCAAACAAAACTGTAACCATAAAAAGCCAGAGGAACAAATAGCAGGGCCATTACGTCTACAATCCCATTAGGATCATCATCGTCATCATCATCATCATCACTCCTAGCAAGTCATTTTGTTTTGTAATGCAGCACAATAGGGACAGAGCCCATATGGCATCAGTCACCATTATTGTAGTAAATGAATAGATGAGAAAAATTTGTTAACAAGACAGCTAAATATACATAGTTGCACATATATGTATGTATGTATCTATATTATTAACTGGGCGAAAAATAAATAGAAATTCAGACTGCGAAATTAGATTGCATTTATTATATACCTGTAAAAGTACATATTGCAATCAAAGTCAAATTGTTGCATAAAATTCGATGTTCTCTTATGATTCATTTTGCCTATTCATCCAATTCAACCTAAAAAAGTATATATAATAGTACATATTGCAATCAAAGTCAAATTGTTGCATAAAATTCGATGTTCTCTTATGATTCATTTTGCCTATTCATCCAATTCAACCTAAAAAAAAATATATAAAATGAGCCCTTCGCCTTTTTCCTCATATTGCAGAGATCCACATACATACTAATAATATGTATTTGTTATATCGTTATAATATTTTTGTCGCCATCAGCACTCTTTTTATTATTTCACTATTAAAAGTATTACATAACACATAATAATATAATTATCAATTTGCTTGGATGATAAAATATGGTTGGTTGGTTTTTTGGTTTGTACTGTTTGTTGAGTGTACATATATGTAGTTTTATATTATGCCGCATCGCGGTGGTCAACGACTCTTGGTGGAGCAGTTGCCGTGCCGTGGTCTTTTTTGCGCCTTGTGAGCCTTTTGCCTTCCTTTAAAAAGTATGCAACCTGCTTCACAATTATAGCTCCTCAGCCAACCCCGCAAGTCTTCTTAAATTAATGTATTTTTATATACACACACATATGCAATAGGTAGGGATACACATAATAATTGTCAAGTCAAGTGCAGAGTGTGTATCGTTCATACTATAATGCAGTATTATGTGTTGTCGTTGTCCTGTTTCTTGATATGACGATGGTGATGGTCTGGTGGAGGAGAAGGTCGCCCAGATTTTGTCGTGGGAAGAGGAATCTCCTTTTTTAATCATTTTCGCTCTTGCAATCATGTTGTTATTATTATTATTGTATGCTGTGTGCTTCTTAAACTCATTTTACAATCTCTGTATTATTCTATTTTTTCTGCCTTTGATTTTAGAAGAACGAAACTGTACACATACTATACACGGGAGAATTATTCTTATTCATAAGCCGTGACAGTATCATGACTTAACATTCTTTTTCAACCACAAAATTTAAGATTTTTTTTTGTGTATGTAGTTTTTCAAATGTAAACAAAACAGCACAAGGAATTTTTGCTATATATGTAGGTATACTTTTTCACGTATCGTATATTTAGGAATTTAGGATACATGTTTCTTTGCAGTCAGAAAAAAAGGGCGAGATTTGTTCTCTTTTTTTAGAGAGAGGAAACCTTCTATTGAGAAATTTTCTGTTTTTACACTTGTGTAGTGTTTTTTTTTTCATTCAAGAAGAGAAAATTGGAAATATTTTGTGTAATGTTGATGCATACATGAATATGACACTCTCCTTATAGTTTGTTAGTTTCACAGCATGTACACATATATACGTATGAATAACACACAGACCGAGCCCACATGAAGGTAGTGTGTATCTGTCGACACCCGTCAAGTTTACAACTTATCGTGGAAAAAAAAATTCAAACATGAAGCATGTACATCCGAAGAAAAGTATTAAAAATATCTTGGCTTGTTACAAATATTGTAGTAAAATACTTGTTGGTTGGTGGGGAGGATGATGACGACGATGATGCTGTCGCTGTCATATGATGGTGGTTGCTGGTTGATTGTTGTTGGTGGTGGTGCATGGTACAAGGCTGCGGTTGTGACTGACGATAATGGCAATAATCGTAGGGATGCTGATGATGATGCGTATACCGTATATTTCTAATATACCTACCTACTTACTACTTACTTCTCGGATGTTTTCTGTAGTCATAAAGTAATGCCATGTCTTCTTGTGATGATGAATCATGGGAACAATAACTGGTATACATATACTGGCGATGTGATATGTGGGCTAAATGCACACACGCCGTACGAAACGGGTTGTCGGTACAGGTTGATGGGTATGCATAATCGTCATCAAATATCAACCACTTCATAGCAATTTTTTGTTTTGTTATTAAAATATATGACCTGAGTTGCTGCGACCGTGTGCATCTGACATAGAACTTGACTTACTCAACAATGAAAAAGACGGAGAGTATGATGAAGGCAATAATGCAATGAATAATTTAACAAATGAAGTGGTCGTCAGTCATATCGTGTGAGTGCGATGATAGTTCTCAATAACTTTATGATGATGATGATACAAACAAGGAACGAAGGAAAAAAATATATGCGAGGAGAAGTAGCTGTTTCATGTGAAAATATTCTGAAAAGTATGTTTGTGTGTAATTTTTAGCGTGTCTTGTCTGCCTTGCTAATTTAATATTACTTCCATGTTACACATTAATACCCGAGCCAGTAGTAGTACAATACTGACGGAGCTGTCAACATGAGTATATTTGTCTATTGTATTTATCTGTAATTGGTATTACTGGGATGATGATGGTACATACATATTATATACCTATGTTCAATGACCCGTCGTGCTGTAAACAAATTTTGCAGACTGTATGGGAATATTTTTTCTAGTGCATATACAAACATACATGCATGTACATTTGGCTATATAGAAGTTTTAGATATGGAACTCTGATAAAGTGATAATTACATTCCTTATAAGCACAACTCGGACAAGTAAATTACACTATGGGCTTACCATAGTACGCAGTGATTGCTTTGAAGACAAATTACTATTCTCAATACATGCGTCACTAGAGTGTAGTAATGAATTTGTACGTCATAATTACTTGTTAGCTCAGCCAATTACCGTTACAGCTACTATTTCTTTCTACAGAAGGGATTTTAGCGAAGTAGAACCCGTATTTCAAATAATTAAAGAGTAATTTCAAATTGACTAACGATGATAATTACAAAACTATCAGATAAACTCTAAATTAGTTGCAGAATACGACTATAAATTGTAATCAAGTTAATCTTTATATATCTTATTTAATTTTTGTTCTTGCCCTTTTACAGAGACCAAGGGAAAGGGGAGTGACGGAGGCGAGCTGCCAAGGGATCACGGTCGAGGCTGGTCAGTCGGTACTGTCTTAAGAATGGTGCTGGGTGACCACCAGGAAGATCCTTCACGCTCGTCGCAACAGTCATGTCTCCTCATGTCCAGCGACACAAATCATAACAACAACAATATAATCGGGCTGGATAAACCAATACCATTATCTCAAGAAGAGATGGCGATGCTTGCCAAAATTGAGGAGGCTAATAGGTAAGATCTATGCATATATGTATATCAAAAATGTACAAACCTATTATGCAAAATCTATCGCAATTTTCTCCTACACAAATTGCTTCTGCTTTTTGCAATTTCTGCTCCAGCAGCACTTTTTGAAGAAAAAAGTTTGCTTCTATCTCAATGTCAAACTTGCAATTACTTTTATTATTATACTACTACTTGAGGCAAAGAAAAATATCGTTGCGCTTGAATACACAAATTTGCATTAATAATGTTCATGAGTTGTGTTTAAGAAGGTAAAAAAATTCCTTGTGGGAGCTCCTTTGATCCTCCTCCTCTCACTATGTATATGGTTAGTTGTTCTTCCTACACAACACAATGTTGGATAAAAACTAAAACAATTTTGCCAAAAAAACAAAAGTCAACCAATTGAAAATCCTTTGCTGTCAGAGCGTAACGTAGAACATAGCGCATTAGAATGCGGTAGGCATTTTTCATAATATGCCTATCCCTCCCTATTACTACTGCATAAGATAGTAGACGTACTACTACTATTATAGGTATGTACATACATCACACCGAAATCACTGGAATATTTTAATGTGAATGAAAGGAGACTATTATTACGTCAAGCGAAATGTCTTTGTCTTGTCGTTTTTTTTTGGATAATGCTGTACATATAATCATCACCCATTCCAAACTTTTAAAATTTAAAATTGGCAGTTGTATAAAAGGATCAATAGGGAGAAATATGTATATAAGAGCTTGTTGAGATACACGTTGAAATTGTCAGATTGGAAAATTTCAAAAATTGCGCAATTACAATGATTTTGAACAATATATTTTATCGTCAATGTCAATTACCAAATTGCGTAAAAGTTATGACGTCAGTAAAATGGCTATTAATAATCAAGGAAAGGGGGTTTAATAGTAACATAACGTTTCAAACATATCGTATAATGATTTAAAAGGCAACAAAAAAAACTTTTCCTTTTTAAACACAACAACGCATTTAACTACATAACCTTTGGATTTTGTAACTTTAAAGTTTTTAAGAAATAAATAGTGTTGATAAGAGATCAGTGAATTGTAATGAATGGTGATGAATGAGCATCGTGTAGTGAGTAAGCACCATTTAAAGAAACAATTTTCAAACAATAATGAGAGTAATATTATTTTTTATATACCATCGAGTTTTTACTATTTATGTAGCTTCCACCATACTCAATACTCACTCATGCCACACATTTTTTAGCAAGAAATCCATCACTTTCATTTCTATTTTTCATATTTTTATATATATTTTTTCCGTCTATCAAATCATGTTCCGTTGTTCATTATCATTTGATTGCTTTTCGTTTCTTTACACCAAGTGGGGTCCCAGCATGCAATATTCACTTCTATGAAGTGAAGTGTGAACAAGATGGATGCATTTGACACATGGATTGACATGAAACCTTCGATACTTATAGAAACTTGTAGAATACAATGTACATAAACCATATACTTCCCTGTTTAGCTTCAGTAGCCTTGCTGCCAGTTCAATGAAGGTTTGCTAACGTGCCAACATTTTGATTAATCAATCATTCTTACATATAAAACACATTACCCTTACCCTCATAGTCAGTCAAACTGTATTTTGGTTGCTATGAATTAAAAATATTAAATTAATCTGTCAAAGTCGATTGTAAAGTTAAATGCCTGTTTACACGCCGAGAGATCCTATAACCGGATAAAGAGAGAATATTAGAAAAGGAGACCTTGTGTATACTATAATATTTGTTTTATGCATATCCATATCCCGTTCAAATTACTACTACTGGAGTTTGGTAGTTTGATATTGTGTAATGCACAGTGTGGGATTAGTGTGCCATACCATTGTTAATAGCAAATTGTTAAAATTAAACTAAATAGGGGGATTTTTATAGCTCATCTAATTTTTAAAAGGTTTTTGAGAATAATTAATAGTAGATTTATTACAAGATTATGATAAAGGGACGACCATTAGTATGACGTTGGTTGTCACTTATCACCTAAATTAAAATGCAAGTTTTATGTTTTCGAGTAAAATACATTATCAAATATGAATATTGGTATGTTTAGACTATAAATACTCATCAAGTTAGTTAACTACGTAGTATATGTATAGTCTTTCTTTAAGAAGCTGCAACTGATCATTTGATGCAATAAGGTTTATAGATTGATTTCGATTTTTTTTGAGCGGTTACCGTACAAGTTGAATTTTTTAAATTTCATTTTTTTCACGGTTCAATCCACCATTTAAACTTTTAAAGCTTCTTATAAAACAAAGATTTTTAGTGTACATCAACCACAATAATATTGCAATTATTTTGCCAATATGTAATTCATTGAACGCTCCAAATTAATAAAAAAACTCTCTGTTCAAGTATAATAATATGTACCTATTGTGGTTTTAGATAGGCTTGAGTTGTTGATGCAAAAGATGGTAGTGTTAACTGGAGCATAAATCGTTAATTTTATACTCTTGTTAAGTATACAAAGTAAATAATAAAGCTTTTTCCATTATATTTTTTTATTGTTTATTATAAAAGGGAAGATGTTACACTATATAAGCATATATAAAGCATAATACCAATTCATGTCCCTGAGTAAGATCACGATTTAAATTTACTACACAAGCCAACACAGGGTTTTACTTAAGGAATTACAGCCAAGTAATCATTTTTCTTCTCTTTTATGTACATATTTAAAATGTTTTAAAGCTGTAACAGTTGATGTGTACAGAACAACATACCTATGTATCATAAAAACCTCAATAAAACATTAGGTGAAAAAAAAGGTTGAAACCCTTTTACGTGAGCACATGTAAACTATTGTAAACCCCTTTTACCGATATTACTTTAACAAAAACAAAAGAACATGAGGGACTCTATGTGGAGAATATCTTTTTTAAACAAAATAATGAATTATTTTTACACTTCTGAGACTACCGCAATATTCTTGTATTCCCTTGTTGTTGCCTAATTAGCTTGAGCCACGTCTAAATGTAAATGAGAGAAAGAAAAAATAGCATACACAGAGCCAAAGTAAATTGAAAGTTAATTAGCATAATATTATAGCACCGTTTGAGGCTTAATCCTCTGCAAAGTTAATGAGCATTGTGTTGTTGTTGTACGCTGCGCTGGCAGACATCGACATTGAAAATTTTCCAGAGCAAAGAATTTTAGTCAAAATTAATGAAAATTTTCATTTTCTTGGGACCTTGAACCTAAACAAATGTCATTAATATCCGCAGTACATACATCTACGTATTTAAGTGTGGCCTACGTAAATCATAATAACGCCCAACGGTTCAAAATCAACCAGCAGGTGAATATTTTGAAATTAATACTACAATATTAAATAATAGGATTTATGTGGTAATCCTATCCAATTCTCGTACGATCATAATAATAACCAACACGTTTAGCTCATGTAATATGAAATCTCACCGAGAGCACCGCTTCTGGTCTGTCTGATCTACCAGAGCCAGTGCATTATTCCGACGAGAGCGTACATGTTTTGTGTATCATATCATGAGGAAAATGAAAATTATAGCTAGCTTGGTTGCGACCAGATTCTAAATATTTTGGAAATCGCGACAATCACTTGTAATTTAAACCCAAATCTATTAGTTTCCATTTAACCTCTTACGTCAATCCAACATAGATAACTATCGCTAGAACTACTCCTTTAAGTGGATTTGTATGCTTTCATCATCATCATCATGATACGTATTACAATTAAGCATTTAACCACTTGCTAGCATATAGCTACCTGCTACCACCAAGTATTTGATATTAAGCATGTTGTAAAGTTTGCAATTACCACATTGTCAATTGTTGGGTATTTAAAGAACATTTCGTGCAAAACTACGTACATGTGGCATATTATGAGACATTGTTTGACCGGACGTAGACTGCGTGCGTTTTTAAAACGCACGAATGACCGGAAAGAGGCTGATATTTTATGAATGTATGAAAGATACCTAAGTAAAATAATATTTTCAGGTGTATTTGTGTGTGTGTTACATGTAACACGATGAGCAAAATTCAAATTAATATTTTACCATAAAGCATTTTGTCATGTGTAGAAAATGAAGGAGGAAAACTTAGAAATACAAACTAGAGAGTAGTGAGCATACAGGTCGAATTCCTTTTTAAAATAGGCTGACATGCTACATGGAGGATGATGATTATTGTTATTATTACTAGTCAAAAAATAATAATGGTACTGCGCAACTGCGTTTTTTTTTGCTTGCGAGTATTAGTAATAATCAAGTGTATTTTAGATCCAGGTTAAACTCATTAAATGCATTTATAGTCTTTTCCTATAGTGCATGCACATACTACCTATATATTATGTACATAACATGATGAAAGTGTAAAACATCCGCCGCCAATGATGCTGTGTTGGCACTGCTGAAATTATGCATAAGTACACACAATAGGTTAACCAGGTAAAAAGATGATGATCGATCGTTAGTGACGCCAGTTTAAGCAACAAAGTGTATTACATTTACTTATGGACACCTCTCAATACATTGCAATTGTAGTAATAGAGAGGAACAGTAAAAGTATAAACAAAAATATTGTAATGTTGATGATGATGATGATGATGACGCTACTTAATTTTAAAGATAAGTAATTTTCTTGTTCAAGGTAATTTTTGAAACAAGTACAGATATTATTGTGCAATGCTGTAATTATTATTGCTCGTTTAACCTGTGTATCATATCCTATATGTAAATGAGTAAATGAGTATAGGAGGTATGTGGCTGTTATTAGCTCTGAAATAGATCGTATTTCACTGGTGATCTTGTCATTGCAAAAATTGAAATCTCATTGAAATTGAAATCCGTATATCATCATCATCGTGTTGTATGAGAGTGCACATAAGCTATATTATGTACCTTTGCTTAAAATTCATTCAGAAGTCATGATGTGTGTGTTTGTGTGTACACAAAATCATTTTGTTTGACAGTATAGTAGAATATTGTATGTATATTATTTATTTCATTGCAAGTTTCAAAAGGTGAGCTGGGAGAATAATAGAAAAGGCTGATACACACAGTTGAATAATAGGAGCTAGTTATTTATGCGTATTTTAACTACTATACTCATAAGCCACACAATTGTTTGCTCCTTGGTTTAACTGATATTTATGTGTGTGTGACCAAGAATAAAAACATAGCCTAAAATTACTGACTTTGTACTTCTACTGCCACTCTCGCATCACATCACTGGATATATCACGTTTTGTGTTACCTTTTACGTTTTTCTCTCTCGAGGACCTACTCAATCACTTTTGTTGTTCAATAAAAACAGCCTTGGTTTCATTTACCACCATATTATCATCATCTCCAATTTTGACAAGTCAGCATCCTCATCACTTTTGGAAGAGTACCAGCAGCACCACTTTTGGCTCTTACGATTTTCAACTGACATATTATACATTGTTCATGTCAGGCTAGGCCATAGGCCAAAACAGGTTGCAAAAAAAATTATTTTGTGGAATTTTTTTTTTTTTGCAATAATACTATCAGAATCGGTTGGGTCAGATGCGGTACAATCATCGTCTCTTCAGTTATAACCAGAACCTACTCTAACCACGACCTGTGCCTCTGTTGTTCCACTAAAAAAACCGCTCATCAAAGACAGGTGGATAATGGGGCTTGGTTAAGTCAAAAGTACAGGTGGAAGGGAAGTAATGAGGCAAAAATCTCAAAAGTGGAACCACGTATTTACAAATAAACCAGATATACAATTTACAAACACTTCATACCCAACAAGCATTTTGTACATTGCACGTTTCAAAATGTTTCCATAATCGTCACATAAGCTATTGTGAAAAAGCACACGTTTGGGGTATTGTATACGGACAACAAAATCTTTTATGATGAGTATGACAGTGTGAGCGTGTGCAAAAAGTCAACAAAAGGTCGCAATTTTTTATTATTATGATAGACAGGCAAACAATATTCAATATTTTATTTCTTTGTGATTGCTTGCAAATGTGAGCAGAATGCCTGGTCTACCTGAATTTTAAACTGAACTTTCAATATCATAAAACATATGTTGGCTCCAATAATAAATTTTATGAATGCTCATTTATTGTGGAGTTTGTTTGATGTGTACAACGAACGATCGCCTATGTTCGACCTCGCTTCATTTTGAGTAACCGAATTGTATTTCCCTTCGTTTAAATCAATAATAAAGAAAATTCAATAATTTTAAAGGATATTTTTGGTGAAGTGTCAATAAGTTAATTGTCCTGGACTAATGACATTATAATCTAGGACGACAGAACCAGAGCACACACAGAGGCCGAACTAAAGCTTGTCAAAAATTTTGTGGAAGATATATACGTATATTATTGATTATATGTGTGTTTACACATTCGACATGAATTTAATAATAAGTTACGTGTATGTATAAGCCAATTATTATACAACTCAGGTTTGGCTATATGTACAAATATATTCGCAACAAATCGCTAAATTAGATTCAGTTTTCTCCAGTTACCACTTATAATAAATTCCAGTTTTCTACACAAGTCAGTTCCATGTCCATGTTTTTGATGTGCTGATATATATCTACCTTCAATATATTCTACATATTAATTTATTGAACAATTGACAACAGTGAAATATTCTAAAGTGATGATTGGCAATAGCAGATCTGTCAGTTTTGTTCTGCTGTTCTGTTGGTCGTATAAATAGAGTGACAGACATTAAGACCACCACTAATCTCATGAATGGCCCCACATTTATTTTCTCCATTCTTCATATAATCCCATCCGCGACAAGACAAACATATTGTTTCTTCCATAATCATCATACATGAAGAAATAAGAAGAAGAACGCGTCCAATTTTTTACCTAACCTTTTTTTGCACATTTTTGCTGGATTTGTAGTCTTGTGTAAGTAAACGTGTCCCAGAGAGGTTTTTAGCTGATTTCTCTCTCGTGAAATGGTTAAGAGCCATGAAATTGGCAATAAACTGACAATGTGTTTTTTGGGATTGACGAAAAAGGATAATCATAATGTTACATGTAATATAATGTTCATCTGCCGTTAAAGTTTCGTTACAGTGATATATTTACAAACTGAAGGAAAGTTTTCTAATTATTACTACTGCTGGTGTGGTGTCACGATATTTATACCGTGACACGAGCTTACACATACGTACTACATCATCGGTCATACGTCATTCAGTAACTTTTCTATATCTTCATCGTATGTTCGTGGCATACTTCCATCCAAGTGGAAAAGGAGAACATTATTAACAGACAAGCAACAACTTCCATAAACGTTTTATTTATATTTTTAATGGTTCCCAATAGTATTTTAGTTCCATTTCTAGTTGTCTTCTCTCGCTTAAGTTGCTAGTGTTTTGGAATTAAGGAAAACGGGAACAGGAACTAAACACAAATAGTATTTCATATTAAATGACATGTGTGTACGTGTATTTACACAAGAAGATATTTCATAGAACCTTGGATTGAAATAGTGTGTTTTGTTGAAAGCTAGATTCTCCAGAATACAGACGATATGTGCCTATATGTGGTCAGAATTAGAGCCAATTTAATAATAAATTAGCACAAGAATGTATATACTTGTCGTTGTTATTGTTTTCTTTCTATCTAATTGATAGTTTCAAATTATGAAACATCTATCAATTCCTGAAACTCAAGTTTAGTTTACTGGGTTATGGACACGATGATGGTCGGATATCATTCAGAAATAACGCTGAACACCTATAATAAATTATCTAAAAGTAAGGACACTCTAAAGGACTGGGAAGAAAGATAAAAAGTGGAGTACTGTTTTTCCAAAGTACTGTATATTAAAGAGGTGATCTATTTTATGGAGAAAGACCTTGCAAATACCGGTGTCTGACAGAAATCTAGGAAGGCTCTTTTTTGTCGTGTTGTTTTTGACGAGGATGACCATGTAATACTGCGAATACGGTGTAATGATGAGTGGATAAGCAATTTCCAGTGCCATCATCATATAGCGTATAGATACATATATGTAGTTGTAATAGACATGAATAAAATATTAGCCGGAGCTCCTCTTTATTGCTACCCGGCTCGTGTAGAAGCTTTAATCTAGGTCATCGACTTTCTACGAGTGTGTCATATTGTGCCTATTTCTACTGTAAGTGTACCGACCGTTTTTATTGTAAAAGGAATAGACGCACAAATAACAATATATAGCTCGTTGTCAGCTTACGCGGTGGCCACCTTGACACGCTGACCGGTAAAAGGACACAGGTGACGACAACAAAAACACTGTGAAATTTTTTCATGGTCTTTATGGTATATATGTCATTTTCTTCAAGTGTTTTCAAATGACATAAACATCATGGAAAACCAGAATAAAAGTTTATCTCCTTCCACCAGTCTCGAGTCAGAGCTGTCTTTGGACACATCTTCACTGGCATCATCACCATCACCAACTAACGATAACG
This sequence comes from Zhuqinia jingwanae, assembly GCA_027744095.1. Lineage (NCBI taxonomy): Eukaryota > Metazoa > Arthropoda > Collembola > Entomobryomorpha > Paronellidae > Zhuqinia > Zhuqinia jingwanae. Next base: position 1,164 of record JAHZNC010002198.1, on the reverse strand, counting down.
ATACAGAAAATAGTGGTAGCAGCAGTCATTCAAGCAGCAGCAGAAGTAGTAGTAGTGGAATTGCAAGTCAAAGTGACAGTGCTTGTTCCACTAGAACTGAGCCTGACGACGAGGAGGAGGAAGGAAAAGAATCAGACCAAGTAGAAGAAAAAATGGTTGTGAAAGAGAAAAGTGTTATTATCACAACGACCAGTGGTTGGAAATGGAGGGATCACATCTATCCCGGAAGCAATTTTGAATGAAGCAAAAACACAGTTAAGAGAAGCTTCGTCAGAATTTTGCGACAACGCAGTAGTATTGGAGAACAATACCAGCAAGAATAGATTGAACCAACATCTACATCATCAAAATAACCTACGGAATTCGGATGAAAATAGGAATGGCGAACATGATCATCACCATCATCACGAGCACCATCATCACCATCCATCCGATGATTGTAATAGTGCCCTTGAGCTAAATAATCAGTTGAACATGCTGGAACGAATTCTTTTCCCTGAGAGCCACCATAAAATTATCACACCTCGGATCACAATCACCATCGACCCCGGCATGGTGTTTGATGAATGTGAGGAGGACGACGACTCAGATGACGCTGAAGAGGGGGTAGCTCATCGTATAGTCGTCGTTGCTGAAGAGTTTGATGATGGAGATGACTACTCTTCAGTTTTTATGGATGAACTTTCCAGTGAAACTGGAATGTCGGAAAAGACGTTGGCAGATTTGGAAATTGTAGATGAAGCAGGTGATGACATTCTCGATGATCTGGATGATGACATTGGGGTATTGGACGACGTTAGCAGGAGCAGTGGCAGTAGCGGCAGTGATGGTGGAAGTACAAGCAGTGGCAGCAAGGGCGGGAATGGCATTTCCCCCAGCACCATAACAATTGATGACAGCGGGATCATCATTACGTGTGAAAAGTACGGAAAAGTTCCGATTGAAATAATCAATGATCATCTCTTAGGAGCAGCTCAATCCACACCGTCTGCTGACGTTGAGTTAGACAGCGTTAGCAATAATTCTAATGCAAATCATGAGCCTACAGAGAAAGCTGTACTAGAAAATGAACAACATGAGCACACAGAAGGAGACGAGGAATCTCATTTAAATTCAGTGGTTACTACAACTTCTACCATAACGGAAAGCTCAGAACAACAACAA
>JAHZNC010002197.1:0-10922 GCA_027744095.1 Zhuqinia jingwanae | reverse complement strand
TTGTTTAGGGAAATGCTCGGATAAGCTCTCAAGCTACCCCAATCATTTGATATTTTCTTTTTTATTAATAAATATCAGGCATAAAAATCTTTTCATAATGTGTATATGTGTTTCTTGGATAAATCAGCTCGTAAAATGAAACACGCTTAATATAACCGGAATAAATAAAAAACTTTGAAAACCTGACTGCAAAATAACGATATGAATACATGCATAAATACGATTTCTGTTGGGCGTTCATTTGTTCACGTACTTTGTGAATCTTTATAAATTCTAGGAATATGCATTCGTATAAAAAAATGTGATTTTGAATAATTATAAAACAACTGAAAACTGGAACACCGGTTCTATTGTATAATTTCTGAGAGTTTATATAGGTCTAAATATGTCACAAAAAATAATTTCTCTTAAACGGTTAATGACTTGATAAAAATTAATGACTTAAAATTTGGTATACCGCCATTATTAAGGGTCCTGACAACGAATGACGAACAAGTTTGGTCAATCACAGAAAACTAACAGGCATCTACTCTTTTCTTATCATGTCACTGGTGTGGACATGGGACTTTTATATATGTATACGTTAGTATTTTATATACTAACCCATATGAAAATGCATGTCATGAATTAAGATTTTTCAATTATCATAAACATCAAATGACATGATGATGGATGGATGATATGAGTGAGCAACACTGGAATTGGATTGAGCAATGTGTCAGAAAACTGATATGAAATCTTTTGTATATAAAAGCGTCCAGTTTCGCATTAGCTTTTATTACAAATTTCAAGTTTGAAACACTACATGGTCTTCGCCACTACGTTGAGTTCCTCTGACATAATGAAAGTGATTGCTGTGTTTTTGGCCGTCGTGTCGGTAACCCTGGGTAAGTTCAGTGTTCAAATTTTCAAAATTTTAATTACACAAATAATTCTGTTAATTCATATTTAATGCAGCTGCCGTTCCATGGGAACCTGAGCCAAAAAACGATCAGGGATGGCTGGACCTACACAGGAGTTTCGTCCAAAACACTTTGAACAACAACGGCTCCAGTAAAGTCCTATTTTATGGAGATTCAATCACTGCAGGATGGGGAGGTGCAGGGAAACCTACTTTCGACCAGTACTATGCCCCACTTGGTACAGCTAACTATGGCATCTCAGGAGATAAGGTTGGCACAGTTTAATGTTCGCAAATGAAGTACACTTAAATTTGTTTAAATACTAATTTATACGATCGCTAGATATATATAATTATGCAATAGTGAATAAAAACACAGAAATAACTGATTGAAAACAGATTATGTTTAAAAATGTTTTTATAGACTGAGCATGTACTTTGGAGGATGAAGGATGGAGAGGTAACTGACAACCTTAACCCTTCTCTTTGCGTCCTCAAAATTGGAACAAATAATATGGCATCCAATGACGTCTATCACATTGCATTGGGTATCGTTTTCGAAGTGTTGGAACTCAGAGAAAGACTGCCAAACATGAAGATTCTGGTTTTGGGAGTGCTTCCTCGTACTAATGAAGAATGGACTAACCGGACTTCCCAAATTAACAATGTTCTCCAGAAGTTGGACAACGGAAAGACCATTCGCTATTTGGACATGAAGGACCACTTCTACAGGGGAGGCAATGACTTTGTCACAGAGCTGTACACTGCGGATTTGCTTCATCTTACTGCAGCAGGCTATCAAAAATGGGCTCAAGTTATGGATCCCTTGTTTAGGGAAATGCTCGGATAACTGAAATGCTGACTCGACCATTTTTTCTTGATATTTTGTACTAATTAGTATCTTATCATATCTTATTTCATGTATCATTCAGCTCGTAAGAATAAAAATCAAATCTATGCCAAAATTCAAACGCTCAAAATCTGATTTCAATACACTAAAAAACTTTTGAAAAATCTCGATTTCATGTTAACTCGAGGTGAGATAATTGCATGCATCATACACAGATTGTTATTGGGACTCCCAAATACTTGGGAGTACATTTGTCCATTTACATAATACACAAATAACGATTTATTTAATTGTAATAATAATAATATTTGAATGAATTCCGAAAACAAGATGATGATGCAAAGATCATTTAAAATAAAGAAATGTTTTTTTTCATCGAAAACTGGGTTTTTCAGTAGGGTAAAAAAGTACCTGTCAAGTTTTATTTCGTCTTAATCAAGAAAAATTCCCGGGTCGTAGGATCAAGGCGAGGTCCTCTTTGCATGAGTTTCACTGCATAAATCATATCCAAATGAGAACGGTCCCATCGCAGCAAAAAGACAAGGAGACAGAAAAACGATAATAATACATCTTGCAGTAGTAGATGGGGTGTATGCTAACACCACCAATAGCTTAACACGCATCATCAAATTTATCAGTGAGAACTGAGCTTAGAAAAAGAANTGGGGTGTATGCTAACACCACCAATAGCTTAACACGCATCATCAAATTTATCAGTGAGAACTGAGCTTAGAAAAAGAACTGAGACAAATTACAGAAAAAGTGCATGTATTTTTGGAACCAAGGTGAATGATTCTGCTTACCCTACAAATGTAAGCTTGCTTATTTTCAAAATGTTTGCTTTATGTACTTTTACTAGAGTGAATTTGTATGCCAGGATGATGTGGACATGAAAATAAAAGTAAAAATTACACCATTGTTCATTTATGTGCCTTTTCATTATGCATTTTATTATGTTGCTGTCTGGGTTAATTTTCCTTGTGCTCATTCCTCTAAGCAAGTTTCACCTTCTTTTTAAAAAAATTAGGACATTGTGTCTGTCACATAATAAAGGTTTTTAAAAAAACCATATGATATCATTTTTGCTTGAATATCATTAAGTACCCTAATTTTGTAAACTATCACTCCAACGTTTAAAAACCATAATATCGTTTGAATGTGAAAATAGAAAATATGTGGCAAGTTGATTGAAATTTGTAAAATCGCAATTTTATTATTAAAATATCAATTTGGTTTCATACAGTTCGCCACCGGCCCAACAAACGCCAATAACATAAATACGCTTCAAGGGTCACTAATCTTCAAACTTGTTTGTTCTGTTATAAGCAACTGCTTCCTTATTTCTGTATTATGTGTCTTTATGTCATGCATAATTTGCATTTTAATTCAATTTGGAATACATACGTAGAAAGAATCAAATTGAAGGACGAAAGACATGTTTCATGTCTTCATATCTGCTTTTCAGTGAAATATAGAAGTGTCAAAATAAAGTTCAGTATTTATTTCAATTAAAAAAGCATGTCAAAAATCAAACGTTATAAAACGCGGACAAATACAAATGATGGTTAGGTTTGTACTAAGGAAATTCATTTAATTGATGCTGATGGCTGAAGGTTGCGGCCGACTGTGTGAGAGAGCCGTTATGTTTAAAGGTTTGTGTGTTTGATGGTGTAACTCGTCACATGCAAACACACTGTCAACCTAAATGGTTGGTCATCTGATGGCCTCATTTATACACGCCTACATATGTACTATTATAGATAACGCTTGATAAACTGAATTATATGACAAGTTAATTTATATTTGTAGGTAAATATTATCATGTTGACGAAAAGTACTTCTTCTTTTATTTTTTCCCGTTGGTGTACATGGGGAGAGAGAAAGACAGAGAGAGGTTAAAAGTTGAACAATTTAATTTTTAAACTACCTTAATTACTTTTTAAAACTTGTGTGGCTAAGAAAAGTAATACTAGTTTTGATACTAAATAACTAAATTAAAAAATTAATACGATTTGCTGGTAGCTTTTTCTGCCCTTGTATGATATTTTGAGCTACATAATGTTTATATGAATTTCAACAGCTTCAAAATCCTTCACTATTCCCATTGATGCCGACAAAAAATGGTCTACGTTTCGAACATTACACGGTGCCATTGATATAGAATCTATTTCCATTCCCTCACTCATCTATCTTGTTAGAAGCAATTTAAAGGGAAATAGAAGGAGGAAAATAACTCGAAAAAGAAAATTTGTACATCGTCTCTGATATTTGTAATGGCTACAAGAAATCCTCCAAAAGCCATAAAATTTTGTCAGTTTTTTTATATTTTTGCTGCTGCTAAACGTAAGTACAACAAATTTTTTTCATATACACATCAGTAAACTAGGAAAACTTCTTGAGAAAAAGGCATAACTACTGTAAAAGATATAAAAATGCATAATATGTGAAAGTTACATTTTTGTTTGAAAAAAAAAATGTTTGAATCATATTCCTGTTCTGTAACATTATCTATATCAACTATTATGATCTGATACATATCGTCCTTGTCAGTGGCACTTAAATTTCCAGACTATATATATGTGTGTATAGAATACCGCATATCAAAGATTTTTTTTTGAACAGAAAGTAAAAATAACATCATTTTGGGTAGCGTACATTCTTGGGACAACTCCATAAGTGATGATGACAACATTGGGGGAAAAAAACTTTGGGGTGATGGTGTGGTGGTGAAAACATGGAGAAAATGTGTATATCCTGCTAAGTAGCAGTTAGGGTCAGTTTTTTTTACAGTCCAGTCATTCCGCTTATTGTTAGTACTGTAAATGTATATATATACCTATGTACATGTGTGTTGAACATTGAAATCCAAATTTTGTATAAAAAAAGTACATAACCTCATAAAGAGAAGAAATAAGCCATAATAATGTCCAAGGAAAAGATGGAGAAATGTGTGGTGAACCACTTCATTACACGATTTGCTTGCCAAGAGCTTTAAATTTCCTTTTTATCTTGGTTAACTCCATGTCAAATTTTAGAAATGGAAGTAGTGTAGTAGTAGTAGTAGTGTTATTAGTGGTGTATGGTATCTATCTATTCTGTTCCTTGAAAAAAAAACATTAAATCTTGTAGTTTTTCTTGTTCGCTTCGCTTTCTCATTCTTTTATGTTCTTTTGGAGGAATGAGATGCGGGAAAAGCACATAGATAGATAAATATACATTATATAATACCAGCAGTAAAGTGTGTATAGGTATAATATGGATAGTAATAGGTATGTGCATGTATGTGTTGTGTATATGAATGCGGTTTTACTGGGATAAATAACATTTTTTTCCTTGGGCAGCACATGTAGAATCATAATCACAAGAATTGTAATGTTGTGTTTTGTTCATGATAAAACCAAGCACAAAAACACCGACATTTCATATTTCACATGACTATTTTCTAAACTCATAATGTGTGGAAGAAGAAAAAAATTCTTTATTTTATGTCTATTCTCATCCAAAAAAATGGGGTATAGTAGTGTATGTGTACCCTCAAGGTTCATCTTGTAAGTAGGAAGGAGAAGGCAGAGGAAGAATGGCACATTATTTAAGGAATGGCATTTAAAGAATTCTCTTTTTTTGTAGCTTTACTCAGATTCCTTTTTTTAGTAGTATAGACCACATAGTATATAGCTACCATACACACGGACTTTCCGGTGATTTTCGGCGTTAATGTAGTTTATGTTTGGATTGGTGTGGTAGAGGGGTAAGTGATTGGCTTAGGGTGTTATGATACAAAACATTATTGGCTTATGTACTTTACGCGAGAGAAGAAAAGAAAAAAAAATAGAATGGAAGAAAGAAAAAGGAAATCAGAATAGAATTCAAAATTAGCTACATGGTCGGGGTAGTAGTAATATGTAGTAATGTGTTATGTTGTTGGTTGATGTTATTTTTGAAAAAAAAGGAAAAAAAGAAATTTTCAAAGATTATCATGATAGTTTTACAATTTCATACACTTTTTCACCAGTAAAGCCATATAACATTGTAGTAGGCAACATGGGCATATGTATGTTGACCGTTCAATTCTCCGTATACTACTACTACCAGAACCACCTTAGTAGTTTCAAATGAAAGCCTCGAAAAATGAGTAAGAAAAAGGAAAGCATAGAGAAGCATGGAAAAGGTATATATGTATTTTGTGATACGGTCAAAAGCGGAATTGGATGGGTGGACATTTCCCATTAAAGTTGCATCATCTTAATGATGGCACTGCGGATGTTGTTTGAAGTGTGCGGATAGGTGTTGTTATTGTTATATAAATCTTGCTTACTGTTATTTTTCTTGCTTTTTTCCTTCTTTTTTTCTCTCTCTCTCTCGTAATAGATATGGATTGTACATAAATACATTAGTGATATCATATTATGTATATGACTGCTGGTAGTAGTGTGAGTGTAGGTATATTATAAATCCACAAAAAAGGGATGAGGTGGTATGGTGGTATGGGATAAGTTAAACAATCTGTGTGGTACATATATGTTGTATGTGTGCGGCATGAAAAAAAACTCAAGCTTTATATCGTACTAGTAGAAGTAGTAGTAGTACTAGTAGTGCATTGCCAAACATGTTTTTGTGTAGATGATCACGAGTGGGAAAGCTGTAAAATGTTGATGGTTCTCTTGGCTTAGCTTTCCACTTTTCCGCTTTCTTATTTTTACTTATAGAAATGAAACAATATCATGAGAGTGGTTTTTTAGCGTCCTAGTGTACATTCCCTTTGACTTTCTCTCTCTCTCTCCGTGCATAGTACTAGTTGTAGTACTGTGTATTGTATATTTATTCCATCTCCACACAATGAGTGTATATTATCAAGGTTTCCTTTAAACTTTCAGATTGCGAAGGGTACATGTTTATAGTGGAGCCATAAGAGACCTACATTTTCCTTGTCAGACAAATAAGTACACAATGTGGATTGGTCGACCAATAAAACCATCTTCATAAACAATCTAAAGCCATTATGGGTGCTTTTTTCCTCCTTTCATTTGTTACATTACCAGAAATTTTGATGTTGCTTCTCTATTGCCAACTCTAATAGTAAGGGAAGTGGCGCTATTTTAAGCTGTGTAGATGTACAAGTAGTAAAGCTATCACAGCTACTACACTCCTGTTTGTATTTATGTCAAGAATGAAATTTCTCTTTGTTCTTCTTCTTCTTCTTCTTTTTTTTTTACTGAAAAAAAACTGTTGGCATCTTAGCTTATTGGCCTGAGCAGAGAAAGTAACTAACAACTTTCTTTCGGCTACTAATATTGCTTCTGTTGCTCACAATGTGATTTGTACAATACATAATAAAAACGTTAGGTAGTTTTTTTTAGTGTTGTAGCAGTGGTTGTTACTGTAATAAAAATAGTGATTTTGAATGGGTAAATCACGTAGTAATGTAACACATTTTTATATTATCCATTGTTTCACACTCTTTCCCAAGCAGTAAATTACCAACATACGTTGCACATTTAATGATTTCATCTTCTGCGTGTTGCTGTGTGGGTACGTATATATTGAAGAAAATTCCCAATGTTCGGCTCCTTCTCATTTACTTGCGTAAAGTGTGAAAGTATAGTTCTTCTTTACATCGCATACATACTATATAATATGTATGTACATAACAGAATGTCCTAACTCCTTACATTATTACGGCTTGTCTTGAGATCCTATAGTCTATACATAGCTCTTCTATATTTCACACCTTCTGTTAGCAGAAAAAAGGGTTCACTTTGTTTCATGGAGGGAAAAATAGGAAAAAAAAGTACCTTGTGCCTGATCAAAAAGGGACTTTGAGCTAAGTACAACAGAGGAGAATGATATGTACAACATAAGAGGAAAATATCCTGTGTGGCAAATGAAATATTAACTATTATTTTATAGGTGCGCTGCCTATTTTTATAATTCCTTTGGTTTTTAGACCCTCACACTTACATTCGATTTATGTTAATGGGAGTTATACTACAATTCAGCCATTTTCTCAAATAAAAATAAAAGTCATGGTACTTGGGTATCGGTTGACCTAAATTTAATATTTTTTATGACTTTGAGAAGTTTCTGCAATAATGGATAGTGTTCTCGGTTTGATGTTCTCTTACATAAGCAAATAAGTAATTAGATTCCTTAATATCAAATTTTGAAACTTTTATTAAAGCGTCTTAACTATAGCTATGTTTTATGTTTTACGAAAATGTAGAAAATCTCGTGCAAATAAGTAATTAGATTCCTTAATATCAAATTTTGAAACTTTTATTAAAGCGTCTTAACTATAGCTATGTTTTATGTTTTACGAAAATGTAGAAAATCTTGTAAATTTTGTTTCAAATGTTTAACTTCAACGTCAGCTACATTGATGTTAAGTTGCTTAGCAACGTTTATATAAAGTAGATAATTAAGAGGGTTGCTGGATTGCTGGATAAGGTAGGTAATTATATTCGTGTGCGGTCCATAATTTAAAAGTAAAAGATATGAAGTATATTTAATAGTCTGTTTAGTATTTAATTTTATTATGCCACTTTCACTGTACTGCACAGGCTGCATTACAACGATGACTTTTAAGAAATTATAGACAATCACGTGAATTATTATTTATTTTATCCACAAAAAACCGTACTTATATATTTATATCAAGTAAATTATGTTCATGCGTTGCATATTGTGTAATTATTGTTATACACGAAGTGAAATTTCCCGTTTGAAGAAGCATCGTACAGTTTCCAGCAAACAAATTGTACAATTAACTATTTAATAATAAAAAGTATGATAAAATAATAATAATAATGTCGACAAATTATTTTACTCTTGAAATTCACTCCTTTTCTATATATTAAAAAGTATATCAGTTAAACTTGCGACCAAGCAATCCGATTTCGATATGCAATCCAATTTATTAAAACACGTATAACTGAAGCCTATGGTATACATGTGTATCATTTGTTTAAGTAAAGGAAATGTACAACATAATATTAGTATAAGCACTGTTGGTGGTTGTGGTGTAAAGAAACACCGCATTGAAAAAAATTGTAACCACTTTTGCGTTGGCATGTTCCTTGATCCTGTTTTTTTTCTTCAAATGTCCTTAGTTTCTTTTTACTAGTAGCGGCTTATCCTGAAGCTTCCTATATTGGTTTTTAGGCTTTGCACCGCTTTGAAGAGAGTGGTGCTGTTGTGTAGCAAGTTGTTAAGTATATGTATTTATTTTCATCTCTCATCTCTGGAAAAAAAGAGAGAAAGCTATTCGAAGATGGAGAGAGAGAGAGAGAGAGAGAGAGTGGGGAGCAAAAGTTATCTTTGCTTTGACCGCGGTGAGTATTGAGAGATCAACAGAGACAACTAAAATGGAGTATTGAAGCAGATTAAACGCCGATTTCTAGTCTGGTCATATACAGTTCTCCAGACGTTTAAAAGCTCTACATTTCCTAGTTTCTTTTCCCTTCTTCCTCTTGTTGGTATCTATACACGCGCTATTCAACTCGCTGTTAAAAAAAAGTCTCGTTCCTGTAAGTAGTAGGTACATTCATGCCGGATGACTTGTCTTTTTACTTTTTCAAGCTTCAAATACAAACAAAAAAGCATGTTTTCTTTTAGGTTGTGATGATGTGTATACATATAAGCACACATAAGGTATTTNATTACATCACGTAGACAAGAAAAAGTTGAAGTACATCGTTTGAAAATCAACGAAAAGACGAGGGAAAGATGTAAAAAAAAAAGATATCAGCTAATATGACATTAAAACTTTTCTTTAATAAGATTTCTGCTCGCATTTTCCATTTTGAAAAGACCACGAGTTTAACTTGGCAAGGATGACCAGTTTTTGTTTGTTTGGATGATTCAAATGATTCAAATCACAACTGCTTTGCCTCATTTCGCACAAAAAAATATGGTATACGTGAGAGCACCGATAATGATCTCTATTCATGCGGTTACATATTATTATATAATATATACCTATTTGAGTTTGATTACGTTGTGTAAAACGCAACAAAAATGTATAATTTGTATTAAAAATGAAATGCAAACGATAATGCTTGAACCAGCCATTCCTCTTACCTTATACCGCACAAAAAAAAGAGAGAAAAAATTCGCAGTTGTGTTTATTGCCGCTTTTATACAAACATTGCGTCACATTCTGCAAATTTTTCTTTTTGTTAGATAAAAGAATGTATATGAATGAAAAAGGATAAAAGCATTTCTATCTTGTAAATTTTATAAAGTATTTCACTCATCGTTGCTGCTATTAACTCCAGCCCGATGCACCCAAATCTCATAACAATGTCATTGCATTGAACGTAACGAATTAACACACAAAAACATGTATAATAATTATGTATGTTTGCAAATATACGATGCACATTATTATAGTGCATAAAATATGTACTCTGACAATACCCTTGATGATTCCAGTTGATGATCATGATCATAACATAACATCACGCTTTGCTGATGAAGAGACGGTCGAGGGCAGCGTTGCTTTTCGTTGAACAAGAAAGATGATGTTGGTTCGTCGGACGACAAACGGAAATTAAACCTATTTACCCTGGCTTTAATCGAGTTTTACTTTGATAGCTTTCTCTACACAACAACACAAGTAGTGTATCTACATTATTAAGCATCCTGTGTACACAATGTTTCTAAACAACGACATACCAACTAAGTTTTGAAGCATTTTGCCACATTTCATATCTAGTTTTGAAAATTATTTTTATTATGAAAATCTCATACTATTCAGCTATATGGATGCAGTCAAACTTTTAAATTTTCTCACACTTTGTACACAAGTCCCATTTTCATGGACTGGATACGTTTGCCTAATTTCAAAATATTCTATTCGTACATTCTCCTAGGTTTAGGATACCATCAGGTTCCAAAATTTTCACAAATTTTAGAAAAATTGAGATCAACTGCTCTAAATTTCGCAAAATTCACCAGAAAAATCTCTTACAAACATCTTACCAATATTTGTAACAGTATTTTTGGTAAAACTTTTGTTTTCGCCAAAAATAATTTTTGGGTAGGTCACTACTAGTAGCACCATGTTCATACAAATGACGTAAATATATATTTTGAATATTAGGCTTTTCTATGTGCACGTACATGCGGTAATTTATTTATAATCCATTTGAGATCCAAGAGCTTCCTCTTGTC
>JAHZNC010002196.1:0-13666 GCA_027744095.1 Zhuqinia jingwanae | reverse complement strand
CTAAAAGTTAACGAAAACAGTTGGAAAAAAATATTATCTTTTAAGCTGCTACCATAAAATATGGTCAAATGAATGATTTAATCCGTATTAGGAAATGTGTTGTGTATGCATTTGCATTTTACCATCAGAACAAAAGTTATGATAATGAATGATCATTATTGTAGAATAATGTGTGTTTTTCGATTAATTCAAGTGATAAATATGCAAAAGACAGATATAAATGTGTATCGCAAAATGTATACACTTAATTACAAGGCTATAATTAGGAAAATAATAATAATACAAAAACAAAATACTGTACCGACAGCAGAAAAAAAAGACAAGAGAATATATATGTAACATCTCGTGATATTAAACAAAAGTCCTTCTTGCGTAATGTGCAAACAAGCTTCATTGTTGTTCAAAAAGGGTTAATACAGTAATAATAACGGAATTAATTGATCAATCCCTTCACAATCAAGCGAAAAATTAGTTAAAGTGAAAAAAGAGAGTAGACTAGCTATATGACGATGTAGTATATATTATTATTAGTAGTATTACTATTCTTTACTTACGGTGATGTGCGTCACGATCTCGTGCATTGAGCCAAACGTCTTCATACAAGGTTTCTTTGGATTGGGTTGATCGACATCAACCCACAGACAAGTGAGCTCTTGTTTGATTGGGGGACGCATATACCGGAAGAATGCACCGGACATGGAATGCATTGTTTGAAACTGGTCTCTTGCATACACTTCCATCCCTATACAAAATGAAATAAAAAACAATAGTAAAAAATACATATTTTTATGCATGTATTTTCAAAGAAGGATGAAAATATTTTTTAAAAAATTAAAAGAATAAAATAAAAAATTGTTAGGTTCTATCAACAGCCAGTTTTTACAACCCATTTAACTTGATTTCTTCAGCAATAATAATTTTTTTATTGCCAAATAAATCCTTAAACGGTACATTTATATACACATATATTATACTTGTAAACTACAAGAGCTAAATATAAAAAAAGTACAGCAAAATAAGCATGAATCAAATAAGATATATTATTTTATTATTATTGCGATATAAAGATAGAGAGAGAGAGAGAGAGAGAGAGAGAGAGAAGGAGGGACAAAAATGACGAACCCAGTCTCATTTGCGAGTGTTGATCGTGCGTCGGATGGTTCATGAGGGGAGGGTGAAAGAGGACATGGTGATGATTTGCTGTCTCTCCAAACATCGAGTTTTTGTGTTTCTGCACTTGGCAGTGTTGCACCAAGTTCCCTATAATTTTCAAAGACAAAAAAAACACATCAAAATGAATTTGTATATATAAAATATACTCACGCAAAATAATGCATGCTTTAAATACAAGAGATGATCACCAACATCATCATCATCGTCGTCATCATCATCATTATCAACATCATCATAGGTAATCATGGACTAAAAACCTCTAGTTTGTCTGTGCGCTTGTAATCACATCATCATCATCATCGTCGTCCTCACTCACGTCAATACTTTAAATGCAATAATATAACGCGTAGGTATATATCCTTATTTACNGTAATCATGAACTAAAAACCTCTAGTTTGTCTGTGCGCTTGTAATCACATCATCATCATCATCGTCGTCCTCACTCACGTCAATACTTTAAATGCAATAATATAACGCGTAGGTATATATCCTTATTTACCGAAAGCAGCCACAAAAACAAACCTCATCATATCAACATCAGAAGCAGGATAGGTTATATATATTTTTTTTGGAGTAAAGTAATATGAAAGAGAAGTAATAGGTTGGGTAAAAAAATTAATTGATTTTTTACAATCAACAACAACACAACTCTGACTAGAATGAAGAAGATGAAATAAACTAGTCAATCTCATAGCATAATAATATTCGTATCGTCGCATAAGATGAAGAAGGTAATTTTTTCTACATGGGAAAATATTATACATACATTCATGTACATGTATTTATATTATATTTTGTACGTGCACCCAGAACTGCCTACACAATTATTATATTATTATATGACTGACTATGCCTGGGTGACTGTCGACTGTAGTAGTAATAGTAAAATGATGTATCAAGGAAAGGGTTTTTATAGACAACTTTTCATCAGCTGCCAGCATTTCATTACTATTATTATTATTATTATTATTATTATTGCATTCCATTCTGCCAATAATAAAAAATATAACCACCAAAACCAATATTACTATCATTAAATATTCTCTATGCTTGTTTGCTTGCTCATCATCATCAACAAAATAGTCATTTATTATTGTTTTAAGAGCAGAATAGATTATAAATAAATAATATATTATTATGAATTAAAGTGTGGGGCTATTTCAAATAAGACTATTATACTTTTTTTTAAATATTTCATCACAAGTTATTCAAGATAATAAAAATATATAAACTATTTGACGAATGAATAAATACATTCTATAATGAAATTAGGTAGGTATATTGGTATTTTCAGTAAAAACAATCATAATTTGCATTTAAAATAATAATAATAATAATTTTATTTAGTAGTTTTTTTTATTAAACGAATATTCTTAAATACCAACTTCATCATACTATAAGAATATGATGCATATTGAATTTTTCATTTGATATTGCTATACAATCAAAGGATATAGAGCAATAATACTTAAAATAATGTATGGAAATGATAAAAAAATATGATAATAGCTTTTGATAGACATAAAAAAAACTTTTGTGGCTTATTTTTATACAAACTTTTTTGATAGGAAGATGCAAGGTAAAAGTGAATTTGCTGCTGCTGCTGCCATCATCATTATCGAAGCAGTAGCAATGACAATCGTTTTTATTCGTGCAGATGGTAAATTTTTTTTTTTTTGGAATGATGCGATATATGTATATTATGGTTTTAAGAGATGAATGTGTCTCTGCTATGCTGCTACTGGTGCTGCTGCTGATATTTTGCCTGCTTCTTCAATTCTACCATTTCTGCCTTTTATTATTGTGCATTGGACATTGTCGTTTTAAAAATGCAGTGTGAATATGAATAGGGGGTAAAAGAACAGACAAAAGGATGAGGCTGCTGAATGGGTTGGATTTGGAATTGGATCCTACAATTTGGTTTATTGAAGGCAATACTCTGCAGTTTTACAGTGGTTGTATTTATATATACAACCAGAAAATATACAATTGAGTTATATTATTATCTGTTTGAATACGATATATATTGACGGGGTTGAAAAAAAAACGGAAAAGAGAATCATTTGTCTCTTTCACTAGATGATGTCATGATGTTGTTCTATATTGTAGCTTTTAATAGTAAAACTGTGTAGTATGCCCGGTTATTGGGATATCGGATTTAAAAATTTATAGTGTATGTGTGTGTGTTTTTGCTTACCTGGAACGGAGGAGATGAGCAGCGGCATAGGACATTTGTGGATTATGATGGTAGCCGTTGGTTTGATGGATTTGATGGTGGGCATGATGGTACTGAGATGCGGCGTTGTGATGAGAGTGATGATGAGCAGCGTGATGGTGAGGATGATGATGGGAGTGATGGAATGCATGATGGGCACCTTCCGCTGCAGTGCCCGTCGTTATTCCGGGAGGAGATAGTTTTAAACCCATTGAAGGGTGAGTGTCCATAAATGGATTCAACATTGTCATGGAGGAAGCTTTCTGAGCTAGCGAATATTCTTCAAAAATATTAATTGGAGAAGGATGGTTATCTCTGGTGTGATAACCTAGTTGAAGCGAAACCTGCAAAACCAACGAGTATTTTATATTAAAGCTCAAAATGCCAAATTAATCATTTAATCGTAAATTGCGAAATTGCTTCTCCGAGATTACTGAACTAAATCTTTAATATATCGAGTATAAATTATTTAATTAAAAACTTTGTACATACCTTACAAAAACTGGCATGTCAAAATTGGCAAAAAAAAATGTCACTTGAAACTGAATCACTAACACTGGAAACACTAAAAACCAAACTATATCACTTTTATTAATATTCTAAGTCAAGAGTAAACTTGTACCAGTAAATGTCACTTATGTTTAAAAGTTTAAAGTGTACATGCCTAAAATAAAGATTAAGTCACACTTTATTTAACAAACAAACAAAGATTGCCGTAAAGTGTAATTGTGCAAAGTTTATTGTGTTTTCTCACTGAAACTTGAAAGTGGAAAGAGTAAAAGCTCAAAAAAAAGTTAATCTTCTTGCTTTTTACATTTTGTTTCTCAAAGTTGATTACGATTAACAAATGCACTCACATGAGAATATTTGACAAACTGATGATGTAGTTATATTGTAGCCAAAACTTTGATAATAATCGGTAAGTTCGGATTTCGGATATCAATCAATGTGTGTAAATCTGATGAAATTGTATAAATTTTGATTGAGATAAATGTTGACTAGACATTCAAATTGTAACAACTGATGTTTGTATTTTTTTTTAAATGTTGATTGTGGTGTGTAATTTCAATCACTTTTCAAACTAACTCTTCACACAAAAAAATACAAACTCACAACTTGATAATTTATCCACTTCAACTTTTTTTTCTCAAGTTTTCAAAAGTCAAATTTTTTCGGTTAGTCAAATCACGAGATTATTTGAATTCAATAATTTTGTTCAATTATTGTAATAATTGTGTTGACGATTTTCAAAAAACCATATTGATTGACCACATGTGGCTCATCAGCTCATGCAGTGTCTCTTGCTGCTTTGCATCCTATGTGGCACAACTTCCTGCTAAGCTGGACCAAAAAAAAAAAACATTGGTGGCAATTTTCTTACTGAGATGTGTGCATGTCGTTAAGTATACTATTTTTAAAAGTACAAGACCACTAACTGCAAAAAAACTGCATGTGTGTGTGAGTGATCACTGGAGAGAGAGAGAGAACAACTACTGTTCACTTGAGTTGTTCTGTTCCGTAGGACATGCTGTTGACTAATGATGATCGGAGGAGCCCCGTGCAGTCCTCTTATCATAACGAGACTCAAGAGTCTTTTGCGATCAGTTGTGAAGAAGAGAAGAAAAAAAGTCTTTACACTAGGTCGGGTATTTGTCTACTCCTGCATGGTAAATGGTACACACACAGCACGAAAGGCAATGTCAAGTCAAGTACCTCTCTTTTCTCTCAAGTAGTGTGCTTGCTCTTCCCTTGTCCAGAGAACAAGAAGTGAACACGGATATATAAGAGCAGAGTTTTGAAGGTAGAATTGTTGTGCCCTTCTTCCTTACAACAAAAACGATAGGAAAGAGGGACTTGGACCCTGTGTATACAGGAGGAGGTGTATGTGTGTATATATTTTTTCAGTATATAAGCTTGCAATACAAACTGTTGTGCATGTAAGAAGCAGTTGATGTATATAGTAAGTGCATGTAATGTTATCACCCCAGAGAGTATGACCCCTTCGAGTGAGACTCTGAGAAAAAACTGGGGCAGGGAAGCCTCTGACTGAGCAGTGGATCCCAACTCCAACTGGGTCGGTTAACAAGTGAGACTCAAACTTGAGTAGTGAGGAAAAGACCAAGAGCAAAAAGCTCGAAAAGGAGAGAGAAGCTCCACTACAAACATGCTGCTATAGATCTGCATACATAAGAGCTCTTGTAAACGAAGAAGGAGCTATTATAAAAGGCATGGAAAAACTGGTCTTCAGCAGTCTATATAATAACAACATAGACACACATACGACACAAACACACACACACACCAGCAGAAGAGAGGAACGTGTGCTTGAGGAGGATGTATATAAAGAAACATCACCAACTTTTTGCTCCATATCATCACCATGAGATTTCCTTAAGCATTACGGTATACGCGGGGGCTCAAGAGCCGAAAGTTTCCTATGTTATTTCATATAAGAGTGAAGCAGAGAGGAAAAAACACAAACAAGCCAAGAGAAGGTGTGTGTGAAAGAGAGAACATGTAACTGCTGCTGTGTGTGTTGAAAGATGTTGTGAAGCTCACCAAAAACACACACACACATAACAACATTTTCGTTGGTATATACTGTGCAATGTATTGGACTCCCAACAGACCCATTTTCACCCCTTCTGGTGAGAGCTACATGCCCAGCCCAGTTTGGATCTCATTGGTCTACTCACAGCACAAGCCCTGAGGGGGGTCCTCGACTCATATTCACTATTGGTAACATTTCAGCTCCAACCAGGACTCAGACTGTGCTCTCTCAGCTCCCCTATAGGGCTACCCCGGTTCATCCCTTTACGGGGTATACAGGCCTCTAGTTCCGCCTTTGGCAAATATGGCCATACCATGCAGTCCAGTCGCAGCTGCGGACCACTCACCACCACCACCACTTGAGTAACAAAAATATCAACGCAGCAGCAACGCAGTTGCAGTAGTAGTAGTAACAACAACAACAACAACATCAACACAACAATCTAAACGCCAGTGTCACTCTTTTCCTATACGGATTATTATGCATATCCATGCATGTCAGTGACAACAACCCTCTCTCTTTCACATCTCGTTTCATCCCTTTCCTCTCTCATCTATCGTCAGTTCCAGTCCATTTCCAACAGGTAAAGTTGATTTTGTCTCAAGAAAAAACAGCGGTGGCGAGAAGAAAAAAAATCTGCTGCTGCTGCTGCTGCTGAGATTCCTGCTTTGCAGATATGCTGGAGATTCTATCTACTGATTATTATGATGAGATGCGTCAAATGATACATAATATTTAAATGTGCGATGTAGACGATGAGGATGATGAGTGTCATGCTGATGAGCTCGGTGAGCTGTCTCACCTGGAACGGAACTCTGCTTATTTTTCTTTCCCTTTCTTTTTAAATGCTTCAAGATATGTTTATATTTTATATGATGTTGTATAATCAACAGTATCATTATCAAATTCACAATCCATATGATACCCGTCACCTCTCTCTCTGGATATTACATATACGTCTTATATTGGACACTTCTTGTTTTGTAAAAACTACTACCATACTGCTATACCCATTGACAATGCAGCGGCTGATGATGTTGTTTTTAAAGTAAGTATGTGTGTACACCATTGTCCAAAATTCCACTTTGTGTGATACGATGACATTATGCTGGCATAATATAATTTGTTTCTTTGTATTGTTCAGAGCATCATCATGGTTGGCTGCGCGAATACATTAATAATATACAAAATACAACTTGTACTACTACTACTATATGGGGTTATTATCATATTGCATGGGCAACAACCCCCGTGGGATTTCATGCAGATTTTTACATGACTCCTGAGGCTTTGCACATTGCTTACTCGGTTGTCATCATAAAACTTAACACCTTATTGCACACATCATCATCATTTCTCACTATCTATGTTTATGCCCATCACCGAACGATGATGATGATGATGAATGTGATGCTTTTCTGTGTATAGTAAATTGCTTGCAATTTCAATACAATATACTGTGGTATCGAATAGAGTATAACAAAACTTCTCATGGAAAAATTATGAATTAGTTCATAAACAAAACTAAGTTATTTGGACTTTTTAGAATAGTTCATGTAATTAGGTTGTCAAACTTTGGATACCTGCAATGCAATTTGTAATAATAATGGGACCACATCGAAAAGACTTAAATCTATGTATAAAATTTCTTTTAATTTTAGGATAAATTATAAGTTTTAAATCAATAGTGCATATACTTAATGTATGTAATGGTAGATCTGCATTTGAAGAAATTGGTGTAATTATTTTAGAATAAAACTCAATTTCAAATTGAAGTTTAATTCGATATTCTCTTCACTCATCTGAAAAATCAATTATTTGAAAGCACTTTGTAGAATACAGTCTTTTAACTCAAATGTACTCTTGAATACTCCAAAGTATATTTTTACCCCAAAAAATACTTACCTCTCATACATGACAATGCAACATTACATACACCTATATTGTATAATAAGCGAGTTTATAAGTGTTTTAAATTTTTTGTGTCTTCAGTTTTGAGACGCTTAGCATTATTTTTTTTTCGAGATTACAAAGACAAGATTTTTTTCTGATTAGAAAGGGATCAAAATGATTTATGATCGAAGAAGACCACGTGCTCTGTTCCATTCTCTCTCTCCTCAAATATAATAATAATATGGTAGACACCCTGGGGACGGTGACCTCATGGGTTGACCTTTTAAGGGTACTTTATTACTTTCAGAATTTAAAATAAAAAAGTATCATCCTTTTCTTTTACTCTGGTTGTCTATATGTCCACATTTTTTCATTATAACCACATCAAACCTCCCTTTATGAAAAATTGTTTCATAGTGCAGCAAAAGTATGTACATATGTAATGCACAGAGCGGTAATGGAGGCATGCTCCAAAAAAACCACAGAAATGCTAGTGATGATCGTAACAGTGATAATGATCGAAAAACATCACACAAATAAATGACAGCACACACATGTGCATACATACCTTAATACTAGTGCTATGTATATTATTGCTGGCTGGCTATAAATAATCGTTTTTTGTTGTTCAGACCAAGCGTCATCATGATAATGATGAGTTAAAGCTGCGGGCACTCTCTTCATATAGTCCATTGCCAACAAACGAGAAAATATAGCAGTTACTTATTAAAGAAGGATTATTATTATTATACTAAGGCGTAACAGAGCAGATGAGTTTTAGTTTTATTCATTTTGCACCAAAAAATCTCATATCATCCTTCCCGGTGTGCAGTAGAATTAGATTTTATTGGATTTTAAGGACCACGGTCACCCGGATCGGAAGAAGATGATAAAAAAAAGTAAAGTATTCCGATGATAAGAAAAATTTATTATGAATTTTTGGTCCAGTAAGCAGCAGAGGGCTATAAAGACAATTACTTAAATTCAACTGTGTGCAGTGTTGTTTTGTACATCTTTGAAAGGTACAAAAAATATATTCTATTATTCACTCAGCTCGCATTCCAAAGGTTTAAGATTGATTGTAGAGTAAAAATGAGAGAAAGAGGAAAAGAAAGAAAGATAAAATTCTTTTCTTGCTTTTTCTTCAGTTCAGCTACCACCTATGGTCACTAAGTTTAAATTTCCCTAATTTAATTAATTCCAACAAAAGAAAAAGGAAGAATTCGAGATCCAAGTCATTCTCCGCTTTTTAAACGGCTGACCAGCCGTGAAGTAATCCGTGAAATTATCCACTAAAACCATGAGACAAGTCGGAAATTCTCTTCTTTTCTTCCTGAAAGGCTGCATCATTGTTCTGATTTTTTTTTATTACAATAAAAATAAGCGTATATTATATTGGTAAAATAATATATCATCACTTGATTACTCTGTCTTCATATTATTATATGATATTTGTAGCGGTCGGCCGCGCACTCTCTATTATTCCATTCACCGGCCATTCTACACAGCTTTCATCCTAAAAATCTAAGCTTCCACAATGTCTGGACGGGATAACAATAGAAATTGGAAATTTTCCGGTAACAATCTAAGAAATATTCTCTGCTTGTCAAAAAAAAATCATTTTCAATATGACTCTCATTTTAGTTTGGATCGTGCCTCCTGCTGAAGATAAGGAAAAATGAGCGATGATCTAGATGATGAGGATAATTTTTTTTGTAATTTTTTCTTAATTCTAAAAAAAATATCTCTGTATAAAATGAAAATAATAAAATATTAGATGGAAAAAAGAAGATTTTCCTTCTTTACGAACGCATTTCTCTCTACTTCACTTGCTCAACAACGACAGATGATGTAGATGTTGTGATATGTGTAATTTTTCATTTTTTAAAATATTGCATTTGAAATACTGGACAGATAGAATCACATAAATTGTACACAACAACTTTAACAACCACAACTGGCAAAAATTCCAAGAACTCCAGGAGGGACTTTTCCTTTTTTTAACGTAAAACAGCATCATTTTCTTCTTCTTTTCCTTTTCGTACCTTTTTTTTACTACTACTGCTGCGTTTTAAATTGACAAAATGTGCCTAATGTATAAAGCATACTACTGAGTCACTTAAGAAATATATATCATATATACAAACTGCGTTATTAGTTAGTAAAGAAAAGAAACGTGTGTGTGTGTGTACTGTTCTGGTCAAGCCAGACCAACTGGCAACATCCGTGTTTTCAATAATTAATTTTTCCTCTTATATGAGTAATGGAGGAAATACCTCTACACTACTGAAACTTGTATGTATGTATAATAGATAAACTTGAATAATGAACAAAAATGAAGGCACAAGTGTGCATCAAATTTATTGTTAGTTATGAAAATTTTAAAGATTTATGAGGAATGCTATTAATTTTTTTATGAGAAACTGTGTGATATCTTTGTCAATGAAAATTATTTATACTTTTTAAGAATTTTTGTGCATGAATAGATGTATTCGAACTTGCATATATGTAATGCTTCTTGTTGAGTTCCTCTGAATCTAGAATTTAAAAAATTGTGTATTGGAATGTTAATGATATTTTTGTGTATCACAAATCACAGATGAATAACAGATGAAATTGAGTCTATTTTAGTGTTAGGCATTCCTCTATCAACAACAACAGTAACAATAAATAGAAAGATAAGAGAAACAAAAAAATTACATACGCAATCCTTTTGTTACAACGTACGAACAAGTCATAAAAATAAAAATAACTGATAGGTATTAGAATGATAACATGAATAATAGCTTGTCCTATGACACGAAACATCATATTGTCCGAACTGTCAAGCATCAAAAGAATTGACGAGCCTATACACATTACATTTATTTAAACAGTGACCATATTATTATCAGTTGCTTGTATCGATTTTTATGGGTACACAATTGGATGGTATTACATGCCTATGTACGTACTCTCGGTGCCATTACCTTTTGAATTGTCAATTGTGTGCTGGCATAGCAGGTACCGGATTCTAATTGAGATTAGGTACATTGACAGTTGTTGTACACAGCTACACAACATCTATAATAATAATCCACCATTTATCAAAAAAATATTAGATCCAGTTTTCTTTTCTTGTCCGACTTCTTCAAAGAAATCGTTGAGACATGTTTTATTAGTATATATAAATGAACATACACATATATTTACATATGAACTTTTCAAATATACAGAAAAATAAATAAAAATACCTACTTAATCTGGATCTCAAGAAAACTACATATCATGTATACGTCCACGATATTTTTATGCTATGCAAAATTATGCTTTGAAATGCGTAATGCGCGTATACACAGTATTATAAAAAATATATTTTTGATATGAGTTGAAAATTTGCGTAAATGTATTATTCACCCAATAAAAATCTGTTTGAAGTAGACATCACACCAGCACAAAGCAACAATAAAAATCCAATAATATTTTCAATGGAAGAAATCATGGCTAGTAAAAGCAATATCTCGTGGCATCATATCACATCATTGCATTGTTAAATCTTCAATACTTTTATTATTATTATTATATTTGTACAAAGTATTTTGTGTGTCGTTGCCGTTCACTCTGTTCTCTCTTGTGTAAGAAAGGAAAGCAGACAATGGAAATACATCAAAGTATTTTCATTTCGTTCTGGCTCTCCTGTCTCTTCCCTGCATATTGTGAATAGAAAAGAATGACAAATGAATTGTCTATCGTCTTTTTAGATAATATGCTGGGTGTGGCGCGTTAGATGATGGTTTATACTACACACATTCTCTCTCTCTGTCTTTTTCCTTGTACCCTCTTGGAGATAGGAAATTTGAAAGATTATATTTTTTCAGAACTTTTTTTTTACTATTACCTTTATGATGATCGTTACTATTACCCTCTTGTTATTATTATTTTTTATATTAAAATAAAATTCAAACCAAGCGGGTGAGCAAGGGAGTCGTGCTTGCGCTTTCAGATTTCGCTGAAGTTTTATGTAAAAATGTACAATATATATAAATAAATTTTTTATATTATGCTATATGGGAACGGGACAAGACAGCAGGAAATTTACGTGATCACAGGAAAAAGATTTTAATAGATTGACGATCAAAATTTTGTTAATTTTGTCTCTTCAAAATTCTTCACATTTTGGATTTCATTTTTGTATGTTACCAAACGTTAAAACTAAATTTGCAAAAGTTATTACCTAAACCATCTAGATGAATAACCACCTTCCGTACAAAATTTATGGTCCTTTTTTGTTGAAGTGTTTTAAAAGTAGACACTTTAAGATATATTTCAATATTTCAATACACGCCACCTCGCCAGGATATTATGATGATGATGCAACCATTTTATTTCTAACTAAACAAAAGGGTGATTATCAAAATATATTATTTAAAATGTAGTATAAGTAAGTAGGCTAGGTATACATTTTACGGGACAACAGAAGCATCTGAAACAATTCTATTTAAATTAAATGATAACTTCATTAATATGTCACATAGACCACCGTCTGAAAACATGATATAAATACAAACAATGTAAGAATATTAACAAATGACTACTTTAAATATTTGTAAGTAGTGGGCTTTTCTAAAACTATGATATGCAACTAATTTATTTTGAATTCTATTTGCCGTACTGATAAAAAAAAGTTTAAAAATCACAATTTATACTTTACGTTATCATTTTCAATGGGTTAAATAGGTACATTACAATATTTAATGTAATGCTTCCTTGCATTGAAACGAATGTAGAAATTTTAAAAGAACGCATTTGTGTGTTTTACTTCATTAGGTATATATGTATATATGTATATACGCGTACACGCAATAACCAGCACGTTTGTTTATATGCTCATATAGCATATTTTTATGCTTGCATTTAAAACTTGTAAAGATTTTTTGAAATTTTTCCTGCCTTGTTCATGCTCGAATACACGAAGATCATCTTGTGATAACAATCTCCGAAACCAATTTTTACTTGTCCCTGTTTGTGGCCACCCGACGAAGACCCAATTGCATCAGAGAGCGAGAGAGACCCTGCGTGGACACATTATTGTGGAAAGTGACGTTTTTAAAATCGAACCATTATTCTTGCGTTTTTTTTTCTTCTAAAAAAGAAACTTTGAGTTTCTTCTTGTCTTGTATAAGAGGAAGATATAGGAAAAGACACAAAAAAGACAATCGAGTCGTGAATCCCCTGGTGTGATTTATTTTTACATGAGAATGCAGTACAGAATTTTTTACGGCAATAATGGTGTTACACTGCACTGTAAATGCAATGCAATAACATTCACACACAACAACAACAACAACAACAACAAAAGGTTTGATCTGATCTCTCTTTTCTTTGGGATTGATGAAATGAAACTAAAGCGAAAAACAAATCAAGCCACCTGATAAAGTTCGGCTTGTACGATCACAGGTAAAGGAAAGGATAAATACGTAAGTTGTATTTATGACAATTTTTTATCTAGATTTTATAAACTGACTCGATAAGTGTGTAAGTAAATTCCCACATCACTTTCAAAACTAAATATTTAATAATTATTCAGTGTCCAATTGAAAAATTATTTTGATAACAGAAAATTTGGTTGGATATATTTTATTAATAGCCGTGTATATATTAGGATCAATACACAGGTTACAAAATAAAATAAAAATAATATTGTCGAGTAATGCTGCCCTGCTCACTCTTATCGTTTTAATCGCAAGAAAAACTCTGTAAATTTGTATACCAGCAGAGGGACACATTTACACTTGACCATTTGGAACGTGGAAAATCACAGAAAGATTTCCAGCAGCGACACTTTCTTCTCTTTC
>JAHZNC010002195.1:0-15977 GCA_027744095.1 Zhuqinia jingwanae | reverse complement strand
GTGTTGCACAACGTTGGCTTGTCGTATTATTATCGTGATCATCATAATAAAAAAAGTTGCATCATTTTCCTACAAAAAACCTGTTTTTTTTTCTTGCATAAATGTATGCAGTATCAAACCAAAGTTGCACACCACACACGACAAAATAAGGAGGCTATGGTGAAAAAAATATGATGTGAATCGGATCCGGTCTTTTCCAGTCCAATAAACCGCTACAGAATCTCTATTTTATGTTTGCTCACAGAGAGGCCGGGCACAAATAATAAGCATTAAAATAGTATTATTTTTCCCTCCCTCTACAAGTAGTAGCAAAAGTATTTGCATTGCTGTTTTGTAGTGTTAACACAACACAACAACAGCAACAACAACGCAGTATTACAAGTGAAAACAACAAGAGACAACATCCTCACAGAAAAAATGAGAGTAAAAGTCGTTTTTTCTACCAAAAATTGTAAAGACAAATAAAAATGAATCAAGTATATTTTTTTCGCAGGATTTTGTTTGTTTGCCGACGACTGTTTGTTGAATAGCAAAAAAAAGGCAGTAGCAGTACCGGAGAGAACACTGTACTCTGTTCTTCTTAGTAACTTGCTGTTGTTATACTTTTAGGCTGATGCTGATGCATGGCAAGAGAGAACAGGATTCAATACCACCACACAGTCTTCTATTTTTTATATCATATGTGCCCGAAAAAAAAAGAATGGCACAATCAGACAAGAAGAAAAGACAGGCTTTAATATATAAACAAATTCTTAGTAAAAAATGGAGAGGTATTTTTTTGTGTTGTTTATAAAAAAGTAAATTTAATCTTTATGAAAATAAACTACATAAAAATAAGACTACACACAAACGCAATAACAATCATAAAAAAAAGTTTCTCCTTTCAAATTTTTTTATTTTGTCACCATGTGTGAAGCGGGATGTATATTATTTATATTATTATATTCCCTTTTTTGTTGTTATATGCACTGCTGCTAGCTGAGATTTTCTACTTTTTTTTGCATAAAATGAAATACAATATATCTAGCTAAACAAGAGCATGTTTTATGCAAACAAACCGCTGCTGCTGTGAACAAGAACAAAGAGAATGGAAAATTGAGCTGAAAATTTATTTTCCAGTGGCAGTAACAACAGCAGCAGCATTTTTTCTTCTTTCCTAAACCCCACCATAAAAAAGTTTTGGGACTAGGAATAAAATAAAAATCTAAAGGGAAAAAGTTTTTGTCGTCTTTACATTTTTTGTGTCATGTGAGTCATGTGCTACGGTCTTTGCCTATTTAAGAACATAAAAATATTGTCGTTTTTTTTCAAGAAGAAAAAGAGAGAAGAATACATAAACCCGTGTGCTATAGATGATAGTTAGAAGCAATGTTTTCCTTTGTAAATCATGTGGGGCTAAAAAAATATATAGCTGCGGGCTTTGCGTTAATTGACACCCTAATTCCTCATTTAATTCCTTTAATCATTCCGGCATTTTAGAACAAGAAAACAAGCGTAGGTAGATATACATTTTTTTTCTCAAATGTTTTTTCCTTTCTTCTTCTTCTTCTTCTTCTTAATATTCTATTCATTTTGCCTTAGGCAAAACTCAAATAATGAAATAACTCAAAGAAAAAAAGGAAAAAAAGTTTTGTACATCTAAAATATGATGTAAAATGAGGTCATTACGGGAAACTTTCCTACCGGCTATTGTAATATGTATATGTAGGTGCCTAAACAAACACACACGACGACCACCACCACCGTGTTTCATGACTTGCATAATCATTAGTTTTTATAGGACTTTCTTTTATTAATGCAATGCTTCTAAAAAACAAAACATGGTATAAATATATAGGCAATTTATGTACTAAAGTTCTCACGTACAACGTGTACGGTGCTCTAGTTTATAAGCATCCATAATATTTATTCCTCTTATCCTCATCATCATCACCATCACTCTCTGCTATTATTAAATATGACCAACAATATTCATAAGCGTTGTCATTTATATATCGTATGTTGGACTATATCACATGCATGCCTTCACGTCTCAAAATCTGAGTACAAGACTACTACTACTACTCTTACTACGCGTTGTAGACCTTCACTCATCATTTATTTTTCTCCAGAACATTATTATCATCCCAGGCCTACCTCACGTAAAAAACGTCTGCACTCGACGTCTCTTTCTCTCCGCAGGCTTTTCTTCTTTTTATGGTGTCATCTTTTCTGCAATGTCATTTAATATATATTTTTTCCTTCAAAATATTATAGACCCCCAGATTTATTGACTCTATACAAAAAAACAGAGTAAAAGAAAACGTGCTAAAGGTGGCTGTTATAAATAATAGCTTCTCCATTAAAATATCATTCACATAACCTATTCATCTAGTCCATTTATGTTTATACCACGTATCACCATCTAATAATAATAGCTTCTAACAACAAGAAACAGAGAAAATGTATACAGGCATATGGTTATGCTATATCATTTTGTATGAAATGTGCAACTAAACAGGAAAAACAGTTAATATAATCATCATCTTCATCATCACCTTAATGCGTTGTACCATCTTATTCACTAGTATACTACCTTATGCTGCTCAAATACTACACTACTCCCCTCTCATGTAAAAGAAGAGGACAACATAAAAAGAATGTTATCATAATATTTAACGCCTTTTATTTTTAAGATGAGTCCATTTACAGCATTCCTTTAAAAACCTACTACTACTACCCACCAAAGAAAAAAGTGTTTGCGCGTAGCAGCAGCACAGTGTAATATAAATATATTTTTTATTCTTTGTGTCACTCAAAATATTTTTATAAAAAACTTGCCTTGTAAATAATATGACATGCTATTCTCATCCTGTACCCTAGTCCGACGCCAAACTATTATACCGCCATCATACTACTACTGCTACCTTATAAACTTTTCCATTTTCTTCTCTCTTGTATCATCATCATGAAAGAGTATTACTCTCCACAAATAAAAAAAATAACTAGTATAAAACGTATACATGCGCCCTATTGTGCTTATCCGTGTGTCAAAGCTATAAATACTATGTATATACCTACGTGTATGTGTGTTACCCCATCCATTTTCTTCTCTCATCATCTCCTCAGAGGATAAAATTGAGGACGACACTTAGGATGATGAACTTTTCTGGAGTTACCAAATGTGTCTCTCTTGACTGACTATACATTCATCTCATCAGCACTTACCACTGCCAACACCAGCAGGAAGGAAGGAAGGGAAAAGAGGACCACAGCAGCAGCAGTAGTAGCAGCACGGCACACAGAACAGAACATCAGAACAGCAGCAGCAAAGTTATTATAGTTTACTGGCTGCAATATGACATGACAGCAAAATGGAGTTAGAAGAGCTTTAGCTCATTTCATAAAATAAGTATGTATATACTCTCTCACATAATAGCAAAAAGTACACATCAGAGGAGATGGGAGAAAAGTGGCCCGTCTCATATGAATGACTTTGTATAATACCCGTTTTTTTTTCTATTCAGCTGACTGACACTATGGGAGACAACATCCTGTTCCCATCCTCATCCTCATCATCATCCTCCTTAACAACAGTAGCAAAGGGTTTAGCAGCAGAGGTAGCACTATGCAGTTCCATTATTGTCATATATACTTCGTGTTAGTTTTTTTCTCTCTCTTTTTCCTTCGTTTCAATTCAAAACAAACTTTATCCTTTCATTTTCACCTTCTCACATTTTTTTCTCTCCTACTCTTCCTTTTTTCCTTGCACCTGCTGCGGTTTCCTTTCTTTTTACATTTACAAAATAAAACATAATATATCATTCACACCATATATTTTTAAGTGAGTGAAAAAAAACGGAGGAAACGAGCAAATGTATAAAGAAATAGAGAGTTTAAAAAAAAAGTAATGTAAGTAGTAAAGGTATATAATAATGATAATAATGTGAAGCGAAGAAGAAACAACCATCTATCTTATATCGTCATCCAAACAGACGCTGCTGCTGCTGCTCCTACTATAGCACGTATGTAACCAACCAAGAAAATAAAATATAAGGATGGATTGTAAAAAAGAAGAAGAAAGTTGTATGAATATTTACGAGAGAGTAGCAGCCAGTAAAAGTAACTGGGAGCACATTTACTCTCCCATTTTTTTGGCGCTAACAAAGCTCCTTCCTTCTTTTTTTTACATATTTTAACGTATTTTTATGTATTGCTTTTGTAAAAAAAACACTGTGTGTGTTCACATCTGCTTATGTGACACTTTTTTGCGTGCCTGTGAATAACAAAAAAAAATCCAGAGAGAGTGAAAAAGGGACAAAAAGAGGCTGTAAAACTGTACTGTCAGTCTCGTTTGTCAAAAGTGGCTAGAAAATGTACCTTTGCCACAACCACCACACACACGTCATGTCAAATTCTAGTTTCACGCATAAGTTGTCACTATCCAGATTCCTTTTCCTCCAAAATGCTTACATTCCCAACTTGTATTCTTGCGCTTATTTCTAAGATATTCCTTTGAGATTGCAGGTTGACTTTTGCCAGGTATATCAGCCCTTTTTGCCAAATTGAAGAAATGAGCGACTTAAACAAGTTTACAATCCAAGTGTAGCGCCTGCTCCCACCACACCAACAGCCATGCAGATAAACAACACACACTAAAAAATAACTAGCTGTGCATAATACTATAATAATAATAATAATAATGTATTTTGTGCTACACGCACATTTACCTCTTTTATAAAAACATATATCATTCCCACTTGACTGACACTTTTCCCAGTTAAAAGAAAGGAAAAGCCACCAAAAATTTGCTTGATTATGCCATTCTCTGCTTTAATGCTTCTTGCCCTTGTTATCCTTCATGTCATTGATAGATATACATATTTAAGTAATTCTGGATAACACAACTCATCTTTCTTTTATGAATATGATAGCTGCTATAATCCCCATTTTTCTCCTTTTTTTGAACAAGAATGAAAATAGGTTAGGTGGTGTAAAGGTGCAGTATAAAAAGGAATATAGAAGTCAATAAAGAAATAAAAAGTGACTAAATGGCTTGTGTTATTGTTAGTAGCTACTAGGGACTTCATAAATATTATTTCCCCCCAAAAAATTACACTAGTAATAATATCTGTCTACATATATGGCTTCATTAAGAACATGTACGAATTCACGTACTCATATGTATATAAAATATGACAACAATTTTTGGCTGGTACAAATGTAGTCTTCATCAAGCAGATCAGATCTAGCAGCATTATGNTACACTAGTAATAATATCTGTCTACATATATGGCTTCATTAAGAACATGTACGAATTCACGTACTCATATGTATATAAAATATGACAACAATTTTTGGCTGGTACAAATGTAGTCTTCATCAAGCAGATCAGATCTAGCAGCATTATGAATATAAATAAATAAAAAGATCGTGGTATCTTACTCTACTTGTTATAATAATAGGTTATCTCGTTAACTGAAATAGTAAGGAGATTAACTTTCAGTCATATTTTTTTATGGAAATTTTTTAAAAATTACATTGCGTTTATATTTAAACTGCGATGTTACATTGTCGTATATCATTAACTATAATTTTTGCGAGATTTACGTTGTTTGTGGCCCCATATCTACATCCGGGAGGACTCACGTTATTTTTTAAAATATATTTTCTGACGTGATAGTGTACCTAATAATAGCGTTTTATGGATAATATTTTTAATATACACACAAAAGCTATTAATTTAAGAGCCCATCATTAAAAAGACATCAGTTTGAGATAGTAAATTCAGAAAAAAATCAATATTTTATCCATATTTTCACCAAATTGCTCTATTTTTGTAAGAAATTAAGAAAATTTTCGGTTAAACTGATGAAATTTTTTTTTGTTCCACTACGATCAATATTAAAAAGGAGGCATGGCGCCTTCCAAAAAAATATTAAACGCTAAAAAGTTAATTAACATGAATTCCACACATTCCTATCCTTACGACATCATGGCCCGCCGTGTGTGGAAAAGATGTTGAAAGATAGAGAGACAACAACCAAGAAATGCGAAACAGGAATACTAGCACAAGTACATACATTCTTTCTGGGCGACACACATGCACATCTTTTCTTACTCTCTCTCTCTCTGCTTTATCATCAGCACCACCAGAGCGAACGCAGAGTCAGACATAATATAGGCGCCTTGCGCCAAAAGTGATTCACTTGAACACCCATGCTTTTCTAAGCACACAACACATTGCACTCTGTGGCACCACCACCGTTTCCTTATTTTGCCATCCCCCCACCAACGCCGCAGTACCGACCAACATGCAATTTTCTTTCTTACGTTTGTATTTCTCTCCCAAGACGCAGTCGGAGTTAAAGGGGCTTAATAATAGGATATTATAAATATATTTCTCAAAAAAACCATATAATAATAATAATAATGATAAAATATCTGAGATATAGGTATATATAATATGTCGATAGTGTCGCCCTTCCCCTCGAAAAACAAAAGGAATTTTCTAGCAACCACTACTCAAAAAGACTATAGTATTTATACATAAATGGTGTGCTCTGCGGCCGCCATCCTGCCGCGTTCCACTTTCTTTTCCGTATTAATTAATCACAGCTTTAGGACAAGCCAGCCATAGAACAGTGCACAGAGCACACACACACACACACGATACGATACACGAGCAAGCTGGAAAAGTTCGCACTTTATCCACATATTTCACAAAAAAATAAAAGGAATAAAAAAATAACTACATTCCTCCGTCTTACCACCAAAGTCATCATTATGTACATATTATTACCCTATTTTTTGCCAACAATAATGAAAAATATAATAATACGAACAAGAAGGAAAGACGTTTTTGAGGTAAGCTCAAAAAAAAATATTCTGGAATTCAACAGGGTAAAAAAAGTGCATACCTACATTCTTACATGTAACAAAACTACAATTTTTTGTCTCTTCTCTGCTGCTGCTGGTAAAAATTGTCTCCGCCCGGTCCCACCTACATTTTGCGATTATATCGGAGTATCTCACAGCAGGAGCTTAAGCAGAACATATAGAACACACACACTATTTCCATTTATTTCTCGCTATGAGAAAAGTAAGTAAATGTGCCATTTTTTCCTTTCTTTTCCTTTTTTGCATGCTTTCTCAATTTTCATTTTCTCAGAGAAAAATAGTAAAAAGAAAGACGTATTATTATACAATTCAAACAGAAAGAAGCAAATAGGAAAAAAATGTGTACAAACAGTTGTAACATATCAGACAAACAAACAGGATTAGATTGTGTGGATATGCAATATTGTATCTACATACATACATATTTTTTCTTCTTTCATCTTGTTTGTATTCTTTTCTTTCATTTAACAAGGAAATGTGTGTGTGTTTGCCATTCTACAAGAAAAAAATATGTAGACAAATGGGAAGTGTGCTTGTTTGCGTGTGTGCTTGTAAACGTTTGTTGAACGTATAATGAATGTGTTTTGAATGTATACATACATATATATGCATTCATGTAAAACAATTCCATCCATCTAACTCAACTATGTAAACAATTCGGTGATTTCCTATTATTTGTTTTAGGTTGCTTCTGCTGCTGCTCTGGACAAATGTGAAAGGATACAAAAAAAGAATGAAAAAGAAAATCCTTGTAAGCGCACAAGCTCATACAACAAATAAAATACAATGCAAAGTCTTAAATCTTTTTTTTTCTTCTTCTTTAAATGCATGCTCGAGGTATGTATGTATGTATGCATGTGTGTGTATTTACACTGCACACTCTTTTCTCTTGAAATATTTGTAGGTTTACTGATATTACGTACATCAGTCTAAATAATAGTAGCTCACCCACACAAACAAACAATCTGTCAGACAACCAGTGTGTATATATATGTGTGTGTGTGTATGTGGAACAGCTGCATCTGCCTCCAAACAAATTAATATTCTGCACAAGACATATATGTCGGCATGGCACACACCACACCACACACAAGAGAAACTCAAGGGAGAGACTCTGGGATAATGATGATATGACATGGGTTGGGTGAGAGAAAGTTATTTTTTGTTTTGTACACAGTCTCACACACAAACACATATACACTCATACAAACATAGACATTCACACAGACATTTAAACCTAAAGTCCAACAATATCCTCCAAGGAAATATATCTTGTAGAAAAAGCCCAGGAAAATAAAACGAAAAGGAAAGTTAAGTACAATAACATGGTCGACAAAGCAAGGTATATTATATATACCTATATGTATATAGTGTAGCATAAAGGCTTAAACTTAATGCATGTCTCGCACAAATAAAAAAAAATTGGATATTTCTATGCTACACTTTCATGCGTACTTAAAGCTTTGTGTAAGTCTCATTTGGTTTTCCTTCAAGAAAACCCCTTCTCCCTTTTGTATATTGCATACACACATAGTACATGCATGTTTTACAAGAGTGTGATCACCACCTGCATAACATTAATATTAGGTATTATTATGCAACTTTTTCCCTTTTCACTGGAAAGAAAGAGAGAGAGAGACATATATGCGCAAGGTCTCTTTTTTTTACCGTTCAGAAAACCAAAACTCTTTTCAAGAATGCTACTACTGCTGCCACTGCCGCTGTCTTATGATGCGATATGGGATGATGTTACATTTAGGTTACTACAGAGCCATATTACCAATGTGCATCCAGACCAATGTACAATGAGCATCATCCAGAGCTACATATGTGGCTTCACAAACTAACTTGTAACGAACTACTGTTTTTGAAATAAAAGGAACATCCAAGAAACGTAGTATATGCATATTATATAATGAGAACAGTAGGAGCAGAGAGGTGGGATTTGCCTCATCATCAACTACAGAATAATGTGGCGTGGTAGAAATACTAGAATTACTAAGGACATTTTCCTGTTAGTTTTGTTGGGATGAGGATGATGATACCGGGGATCTCAGATTATTACACGGTTTCATAATAATAATATAAAGTTACTCAAAATAACATGAAAGGCGAGTCAAAAGAAGAAAGTTTTGTAGCTTGTATATAGGGATCCGCCGGATGAGTGTGGTAGTTAGTTACTAAAGTAGTTTCTCTCTTTTGGTGGTGGTGTAGTTATGTGCATGGATAAAATTTACTTTTGTGGAGTTTAAAAGGATGCTCATTATATATGTACATATTATTTACATTCTAAATATTATACTATTATTGTCCAAGAATAATACACAGTAGTTTTGGTCCGTGGTGTAAAGTAAATTAACCTGATGTTATGCTGCTGCTGAAGTACATAATCATAACTCATTGGTATCATGTAAATAAAAGGAGGGCAAAAGCGTTAAATGGGAAATAATATGAATGGCAACAAAGAAAAATGTATAAAGTTTCTTCTTGTCATTCATTATGGAACCCTGCATGTTTCCTGCATGAGTGCGAGTAGATGCAGAGGGAAAGATGTTTTTGTGGTGACAAAGATATTGTCACCGCGACGATTTAGCAGATCGATATTTCACAACTTACACTTAAAATTAATTCAAATGACGATACTAATCTGCTGCACATCAAGATAATTAATAAGGTTATTTTTTCTAATGGAGACGTCAAATTAACTCAAAAATTGCAAAAAAGTCTTTTTGTTTTGCATTTTTTGTATCAGCAAAACTTAATTTGCTCAAAATTTCTTTTGCTACAAATAATTTTTTTTTTTTAATTGGAGACAATTTTTATTTGTTCTTAAATATTTTGACGAAATAAAATGTGTTTCATTAACCAGAGATTAACAATTTATTAGAAACACTTGAATAACTTGATGATAATAAATGAGATGATGATTGTTTTGGAATGAAAGCAAGTACATAATTTTTTTTAATATTTACAATATTATTTTTTACCTAAATATGTATGTGTGTATATATAACAAGGTTACATATTATTATTATTATTATTATTATTATGTATTTTAGCGTATTGATTACAACACACACGATAGCGCAATATCTCGTTTCAAAAAATTGGTAGTGATGAATAGTAATAATAATAATAATAATAATGCTGATGATGATGATGGTATGTTGTATGTTTATTTAATTGGTTTGCTTAGCATTTTTTATAATCATGAAAAAGTTGCTGGAAATGTACCGGTTGCTTTTATTTACAAAGAGGACGATGCGGGCGTGTGTGTGCCTGTGAGTGTCTGTCTGTCTGCTGCTGACGTAGTAATGTATATTTTTTTTCAACATATTTGTTTGCTTAATGAGTGCCTGGTCTGGATATTTTTTTTTGGAGTGTATACAATCATTCACTTCACTTATTATTATGTATATTTGCATAAATTTATTATGTCTGTAAATATATACATTGTATGCAATCTAGTTATTTTGGCAGAAAAAACATTTTTTTTAATCATTCGAGTAAAATATATAAATTGTATAGTTGTGTGATAATAAAGGTTCAATCAAGTAAATAAATAAAAAAATTACTGTTGTAAAATAATCGTGTAATTAGAATTGCATATGCAACAAGAAGAACAAATACACACACCTGTGCAAATATATTTCCCTTTTTTAGCATTAATTGCTCAATGTATAAATTAGGTATTCATTTTTATAGTAATTTTGTATTTTTTTACCGTGGAAAAAGAGCTATGCTAAACCTGTCAAAATGATTAATTAAATGAGTTTTACGTTTAATTAAATATTCATTTTTTTATACTGGTAATTATTTCTCACTTTTAGTTATTTTTGTGTGCTCAGAAAAAAAGGTTAAATTTTTTTCGTATCTGTAATATTTTCCTGTATACATTTTTTGATTATTCATTTTTTTGGTGGAGTAGGTATATGTTTTTAGCAATAATCTGGAACGTTGTACCATTTGGAATTTTTAAGGGATTCTGCATCATAATTTAAAAAAAAATATTATTATTAGTTAGTAATAATTAAGAGAACAAGAGTAGGTATATAGTAATAATATATATCATCACGCTATCCCTTTGAATGTAGAGTAGTTACTTGATCCAATAAATTACATGTAAGTTGTATAGGTATGTAGTTATGTATGTATTTAAAATTGGGTTAGTGGAAGGTTTTTTTAGAGTAATATTTTTTAAGTATGGTAGTTTTTAAAAAAACTGACTTCAGCACAGCTGAGAAGAATTATTTTTTTGTTATAATTTTTCGCTAGTTTTTGCAAAAAGTGAAAATTATTTAATACTAATAATTTTTTTTCAAAGTATTTAGTAAAATGTTTATTTTTTTTGGTTAATTTTTGGTAAGGACACCGAGGTTGCTTTTTTGATTGGTTACATAATAATATTGTTATGTTTTTAACTAATTATTACAATGTAATTTAAATTACATTTTTTTAAATACA
Source organism: Zhuqinia jingwanae (assembly GCA_027744095.1). NCBI lineage: Eukaryota > Metazoa > Arthropoda > Collembola > Entomobryomorpha > Paronellidae > Zhuqinia > Zhuqinia jingwanae. The sequence continues at coordinate 4,634 of JAHZNC010002195.1, read as the reverse complement.
AATTACTTAGATTCCTTAATATTTTTTTAAATATATGGATCAAGTTTATTTTGAGGGAATATAATTATTTTTTGAAAATTTACTCACCCAAGTCATGTTTGCATGTAGTCAGTATATTTATGTACCTATTCACTTTGCCCTTCAATTTAAAAGGACAAAATTACATGTGCACTTCAAAATGCACTTTGGAATATTATTTTTATACATATTATTTTTTTTATAAATTCTAATTTATTATGTATACATTGGATTGAATGAGTCTTTGCAGCAATGAAAATAGTAAAGAATTTAAAATTAGCCTTTGTTTAGAGTTGTATAATAATAGATATAAGTATGTATATTATTATTATTTGGGTAAATATTTTTAATTAAGTGAAAAACATGTTTCGTTACTCAGCGTCAGCGTATGTAGTAGTATATTTTTTAAATCTTTTCGATTGATACTCGGACCCTGATGGATGTCAATAAATGGTTCATTTTTTTCACTAATTTTTTTTCTTTCCTAGTTTAAAAAAACGTTTAAATTTTTTTTTACTAAAAAATAATAAATAAATTATGATTTTTAATGAAACCTAAAAAAATATTTTTAGGGTATATGATTGCGTGTTGCCTGGCCTGTTTGAAGTCACCCTTATTTATAACTTTTTTAAATGAAACCACACCAAAAATCTATTAGTTATTTGAACTAATTAATTATGAATCTAAACTATCATAATGACTAGAAAAAACATGAATAAATATATGCAATAACAATAATAATCATAAAATATAACAAACAAACAACTTGAATAATAATGGAGTGTAGTATATATGCTTATTATACTTGTGTGCATATATATATTTTTTTTAATCATTGGCCAGTATTTTAGGACCATCATCATTCTAAAACCTGTAAAATAGCTATATATTTACATATTATTGTACCGTTGTCTCTCTACAAACCGTGTGTGTGTAAAATTTTCTATATACATTATTACTGTTTTGTGCGCTTTTATTTACAATAATTATATATTATTATAAACTGCCTGCATAGGAATGTAATTATTATTTTTTAGTCGTCAAGTGTCTGTGTGTGTGTTTTTTTATTTTCTTTCGTGTGTGCGCCAAGTGACCTGAATTTATTGAGTTTTAATAAAAATTAAAATATGACTCTTTATTACAAGTAATTTGTATTTTATTATTACTATCGAACATTTTTTCTCTCTTTTAATGAGCTCCTCTATTAATTATTTTCAAAAATTAATAATTCTTTTTTTATGAAATCTTTCTAAAAACCTAAAAAATCTACCTACAACCTACGCATTTATGTACATGATTACATATTATTATAATTATTTTCATTATATTTTTTTAACAAAAAAGCCGTAGCAAAAAATTTAGATATTTTTTATTTATTTTTATTATTTTTTATTGTTTTGTTGTGTGTGTTGTTGTATTATAGTGTACATACAGGATAATTTATGGAGCCGTATGCTTTATTTACACAACAACAACAACAACAGTGAAAACTGTGTGTGTTTGTATGTGCTTTTTTTGCGGACTACTACTCCAAAATTGTGCCATGTTTTTTTTTTGATTGTTAGTATCGCATTCGCTCGCACACACACGACAAGGTTTACCTATTATGTATTTGTCTAACAGCTACATTTGTCATTTTACATCAATTACATTATCAATTATAATTGCTAAAAAAAATTATCTGTCTATTATTCTGCGACAGTAGTATGCATTTTTTTAGTAAAAGCATTAAAATATGTACAGATATACGAGTAGTCCGTTGTTAATAATGTTATTAGTTATTATTTTTTGTTAATCTGCTATACATAATTATATATTATTATTAATATATTAAGAGCATGTCTCTGTATACATAAAAATGTATACACAAGTTTTGTTTTTTTGTAACACCACAGATAATAGCTTGAGAGAAAACATGGACGCAAAAAAACTGACATTTTTAAAGTGCCCGTTTAATTTTGTCGCTCTTTCTCTTAAATTTCATCTACAAATTTTAATTTATAACTATTTAACCTTATTATTTTTATTAGTAAAAAAGAATATTTTTTACCCTTTGCCCATATATGTTCAGTATTGAATATAATGCATTTGTTTTTTAAATAAAGCGCTTATTATGCTTTTTGAAATCAATCTTTATTAAAAAATAAAATAAAACAGCATAATTAAAATGGTAAAATAAAGTAAAGTTAAGCTGTTTTTTTTATTAAAAAAACGTAATAACTATTTTTTCACTGTTGTTGCTCAAGCGGACCTTTTAATTAAAAAAGTGTCATCTACAATAAATAAAGTTACTATACATTTACATTTAAACAGCACCTTTAATATGTGCGTTCATGTAACATGACTCTACAAGCTTCTTCGTATTAATGATGATGCAAACATCTCCACTTACAACGATCCCCCAAAACAACCAAAATTTACAAAATGACTTTAAAGTGACACATGTAACTATCTATCAACTGTGGCGTTTAAATTTAATCCTTCTCGTTATTCACTGCACATTATCTTTATTGTTTTTTTCCAACATGTTCCCATCCAACTAAAAAATCCTACTCACAAAAACACGGTTTTTCTTCTTCTTTTGGGATAAAAAATCACAACTGCATGACATATATACCTATCATACTCACATCTCCAAAAAATATATATTATCCTGGGCATGGATCCTGCTCATCGATTAACCCATCCATCACCAACACACACACACATCCCATCCATTCTTACTTTTTTTCTCTCTTGTTACTCAATCCCATCCATCCTATACACCTTTTTTCTTTTCTCTCATGAACCAAAATTGTGCCATACACAGCAGCAGCAGCACCACCACCACACAAAACTCAAACGAATAAGTCAATTAAACTTGTTTCTTTTTCATCTTCTTTCTTCTAACTGACACCAGAGCACTAAAATAAAAATAAAAAATCTTCTAAAATACTACCACTTTCTTCATATTATTATCAATCCTGCTTGCTATTGTCTGTGTGCTGAAGGTATGTATGTATGTACCTGTCTATTACCTTCACCTTTTTTTATCCTCCTCATCACCAACCACACCACCACCACCACCTCCTCTTCTTTTCTTTCTAACTTCCAGACTACTGACTTGACTACTTCAGGTTTTCTTTTTTCCCATTATTACCTTCTTCCGCTCCAATTACTCCACATCACATCCATCCATCCTACTAAAACATGCCATTGTATTATCTATACCCTTTCTTGTACCCTCTCTTCTTCCTTCTTCTTTCTGTATAACTGCTTAGTCTGCTGCTGCTGATGATAATGCTGGTTACACACACGTTTTCCCGTCGAAACCTTTTCTCTCTTTTTTATTTCTCATCTTTTATAATGATTCTGATGATAATGACAATGAAAGCTGTAGTAGTAGTCGTAGTAGTTGTAGCATGCCTTATATCCTCACTATACTGGAATCTCATCTCAAGCTTCTCAAGAAATACAATCTCAGTCGTCATCATTTTTTCCCCCACTTGCTTATGAATATTTCATCAAGGATGATTATCATTATTAATATAATTCTCTTTGCTGAGAAAAAAGATACGTTTTTTTTTGAGAGGATCAAGCAACCAAGGTAAAAAAGGTATATAGGGATGTTATAAAAAGGGGGAAAATGGTGGTTTGGTTTTGGTGTACACTTTTATTATGATTGTTATACTGAATAAAAGTACATAATATTACAACAAATGCTCAAGTATTAGTTTGGTTTGTTATGGTGTTATTTTTTTAGTCTACTTTTTAGTTATATTATTTGGAATATGTTTTTTTTTTCTGTGCAGATATGAGACAAAAAAAGAATGTGATGGAAAAAAAATTGTCAGTTATTGATTTACGTCACTTTATAGCGCACAATATTCAATAATAATATATTGACTTATTGTAGGTGTGTATTTAGTATGTACATATTATAAATATTATTTAGCGTATCTAGTAATATCAAGCAGTTTTTTAAATGTATAAAATATGACACCTATCAGCACTAATTTTTAGGTAGGTAGGTATGTATATAAAATGTATAATTTTTTATATACAATTTATGTACAAATGCATTTTTTAAATCAATTGTTGTTATTATAGCGGTTGTAATATTTATAAACACCTGTCATCGTATTTTTGTCATCATATCAAAAAAAAAAATTTATCCTTCTTTTTTCTTCCCTAAATTCCAGAAAACCATTTAAAAATTTGTGTTTTAAGTTTTAACGATGATGACAGCATAAATGAGTTGAGTACAAACAGACAAGCGCCAATATTTTACTCACTTTTTTCCCTTCTTTGACAAATACAAATACTCAGAAATTATATTATTCCCATCCATATCATATCACCCTTTTTTTCTTTAAAATACACACTTTTTCACATTTTTATATCAATATCAACGTTTTGATACAATAAATGCTTCTTAGTGTCCACTTACATTAGATTTTTTTTTAAATATCTGTATTTTTTTTTCATCAGACAAGAAAGAAGAAAAAGATGATGATGATGATGTCATTATCTCGAAACCTTCTTATCTTTATTCTTTCTTTTTTTCAATTTCCAGCTGACTTACCAGCTGAAAGAAAATGTTGATCCTTTTTTTTACTCTCCCCAGACGCTTGTCA
>JAHZNC010002194.1:0-11720 GCA_027744095.1 Zhuqinia jingwanae | reverse complement strand
TTTGTGGATAAGTTGTGCATGCTGTTTAAAACTTTCATGACATTACATGCTGATAAACTTTTTTCTTCTTTCATTCATTCTTTTGTAAAGGGAAAACTTTTGTATGAAAAGAAGCATTGACACACGAACTTGGCCAAACAGTAAAAATTTCAACATGGATGGCTGCGTCTATACTGTGTAGGAAAAAATATATATGCATAAAGTTGAGAACGAAACGAGAAGAAGAGAGGGACGTAAAATAACGCACAAGAAGCTATAGTAGCAAGTTTGATGTGAGACTTTTTTAAGACGATATGTTAGTAGTAGTAGCAGTAGTACAGATGTAGGGTGTTGTATATTTTGTACGTATACATGTTTTTGTACTTTACTTTGTCGATGGACTAGCAAAGCAACAACATATCAGTTGATTTGTATTATCACAATAATAATAATAATAATATCACAACAATATATACTTACATACATACGCTATTTGCATCATCATCTGTATATATTTTTGGAATGTACGTTTTATTTTTTGTGGTACTCATATTCTCTGAAAAAAGAATACTTTTTTCAGAGAATGTTTGTACTCTTACAACCAACACAACAGTTGTTGCATGTTGCGTACTTTTTTTCATGTTCTACAATGCAATATAAAATCTTTCATGTTTTTGTTTAAAAAGGGAAAAGTTTTAAGAAACTCTTTTATGCATAATTTGTTTATATATTTGGCTGACTGAACCACAGAAGCTGAAGAGAGAAAAAACTCTGCAGTTTTTATTTCCAAAGTTAAAAACAAACAATATTGCTTTATAATTAACAAAAAAAATACATTTCGACATGAAAAAATTAATGATTTTTTTTGACAATTTTAAGTCTAGACTACTGGGTGAAATATTTTTGTACAAGATTTAATTTCTTATAACTTCATTAGGTCAACAAAAAAATAGATGAAATGAGCCAAAAAGGATGTTGTGGTATGTAATGTAGGTTTGCAAAGCAGTCAGGAGTGGTTTGTCTTTCTCTCCAGAGTTTTTATGCGACAACAACAACAACAACATTTGTTTAAAATTGTCGAATGCTGCTGTTTTTTGTAAACTTGAGATGTCGAGCTGAACCATATCTCACCGTACATTATGGCATGGCCATTCTTTGAAATACAAGATGTAATATACAATTTCTAAGAAGACAGTTTTTGGTAAAGCTCCATCACGGCATTATCGGCCAACATGAGTATAAAAATGTGGGAATATATTATGAAGAAGCACATAACAAACAGCCATTTTGCTGCCGAGGAGAGAATGAATAAAATGAAACAGGAAAAAGTGAACTTGAACAAAAGAAAAAGAACGTCTTCTCCTGCTGATATACATACACTCATACAAAGTTTTACCTGCATCCAGCAGGATAAATAATAGGACAGAAACAGTTACGCAACAAACAGTCAGTTGTGAGACGACGAAGAAAAATAAAAAAACACATTTTTTCATTCAAGTTTTCCATGAGTCTTCTTAGGTCATTGAGATTGAGAGTATACATACATAGTATTTTTTACTTGGAAGATAATAAATACACATAAACTACAGAGAGAAGGGTTTATATTTATACTTTTATATAGGTAGGTACATCATATACGTACTTTTTCCATATACAACACAAACAACACACCATAAAAATATCTTATTGTGTTGTAAATCGATACGCAGAGAAAAGTACAATAGGGAAATACAAAAGACAAAAATGCTTTGGTTTACTTTCTCTACATTTCATTGTTATTCTTCAAAGCGAAAAGAATGCAATGCAGCATGCATATAAGTAGGTATATGTTTGTACATGTATGTATAAATAACGTTGCATACACACAGAAAAACGAAGAACTATTTTTACTCATTACAAAACTAACTGTTGCGTTTTCCGACATGTCAATCAAAACGCATACAAGAAAATATGAGCACATACTCAAATCCATTTTCATGTGCTGTGTGACATAGGTACATATATGTACTTTTATCGCAATATTCGGTACACTGACATTTTGATGACATGACATATGCTTAAAGTTTATATGTCAGTTTAGATTTTGTTTTACCGATTGTGTGAGAAGAAAAAAATGACGTGCTTCAAAGATGAAATTTAAAAAGGGTTAAAAGACGTATTCTTTCTTTCTGCTGTTATTTCAATTCTTCCATTTCTTGCATTGACATTCAATCTCATTTTTATTTCTAAATATAAAATACACTTTGATCGAATTTCGTCGAATTGCATTGGTGAGAATTAAAAACAATGTATTGTGATAATTGAAAATGTATCCGGTATTATTAGAGTATAATATATAGAATGTAGTGTAGATTTGTTTGATACTTGGATAATAATAATAATGATAATTCGATGAACATGACCTGACTCTCAACAAGCTTTATAAAGTAAATAGACAAACAAAATCAGTGACTTGAAAAAAAGTTTCAAGAATAGTAGCCAAGTATGAGTATAAGCGAGTAGGTAGGTTTATATCAATATAGTTTATAATATAGCACCAAAACCTGAAAAGGATTTTACAACGATTTTTGTGTACAGTTCACCAGTTCTCGCGCACATGTAACAATAGCATATAGAAGTGCGGTGCTGAGCTGTCAAATTCTATTGTTTGCATGTGATGATGATAGAGTTGAGAATTAAGGTGAAATTTGGAACTTGATGTGGTACTGAAATACATAGTACGCATATGGAATGGACGGATATAATAATAATAATAATATATGTAATGGCTTACCGTGCCAAAAGGAAACGTAACGCACAGAGAGAATTTCTCAATGAAATGAGCTCGGCATTCATAAAATAAAAGGAATTATGATGATGCTTTGAGACAGAGTGGAAGCCGATCGGATTCAGGTAAAACTTTATGCCCGTAACAGCTTAAAGAGAGAAAAATAACAATTTTGAAGCTCATTAACCGATTCTAATGTGGCAGTCGTTTCTAAGTGTGTATATGTAGGTATGTATGTAACGTGTATATGAAGGTACTGCACAACAACCTACAAAAACATCAATCGGGGTTTGGTATTCAATACACACCAGCAAAAACATTCGAATAGATATTTTTTTTTTCGTTATTATTATTTGGAAATGGTTCAGTAAGCTCAGGTAGCAAAAATGTTTTTGTTAACCGGTAAGGACAAGGGGTGACCCAGACCCATCTGCTTAAACTTTAGTTTTCCGATCGGTGGTGGTGGTGGTGGAGGACTCACTGTACAACCCTCATTGTGCCCATATATATATCGTACTGAGTGGGAAATGTATACATATCCATACCCTGTCTCTCTCTCTCTACTTTCATCGATATTTTCAAGGGACCATTACCAAAAAAAAAAAATGTGCTGACGCGTGAGAACAAAATTCCCAAGGTGAGTTGAAAATGTACGTTATGTGCATAGGTATGTGTTTGTTTGTATGTTTGTACGTACCTTTGGAGTGAGTGAAATAATTTTTTGATGACAGGCAGAAAAAAAACATTCCCTCTGCTTCTGCTCTGCTGCTAGTATTTTATTTTAGTACATATACCAGTAGTAGATTTAACACATACCGAGATGTGCGAGAAGGGGAAGGTATAAGAGCTATAAAGAAAGAGAAAAAAATGGATAAAAGAGCGGATCGACGAGGAGAGAAAAAAAATGTTGTGACGGATGTATTTCATGATTTTCATACAGCAAAGCAGAATCAGTACACATTTATTTGTATGTACGGATTGAATGCATGTATGTATTGTACGTAGTATGGCGAGATTTTTTTCGGCATTGGTATGGAATACCTGACTAAAGACATACATGTACTTTGGTATGTTCAGTGCACCTCCATATATCAAAATCTCACCCTCCAACACGCATCGTCGAAGTATATAGCCCGTAATTCAATTTTATGTGATGTGCACGACGTGAGTAAAAATACAACAGATCCCTTTCGGTAGCTGCCTACCTAGTGTCCCTTTTAGCTATTCCAAATTCAAACTCCTGTGTTGTTGAATTCATTCGTGTGCAGTCAGTCACAGTACGAATCCAGGGTTTTACTTTTAGTACACTCTGTATGCTATGCTCCCCAAAAGAGTTTCAACTGCCAAAGTTTATTATTTTTATGTTGTGCGCAAAGCAAACACCACCTTTGGGTTTCAACTTAACCTTTCTTCTTGAATTCATAAAGGAAAAAAATGTTTAAAAAAATGCTTTCCTTCAAAATTCTTCAGTTTAATAATTAGAAATTAATGCAGGTAGAGGATAGTCAGCTTCCTGTCATTACATCATTTATCCATATCAGCAAAGAACAAGTAATATTTGATGATCTTGGTTAGGACATTTGTTTGCAGGGGAGGAGGATAAAGTGTCTTTGAAAGAGCAATTGAATGTCGGATTAAAATACCAAGGGGCACCCCTTGCCGCGTTGAGACAAGGGTCTCAAATCTCGTACATAAACATCTTCAATGTGTAAGTATATTATGTGCTTGCATTTTTTTCTCTCTTCTTTGTTCTTGGAAATATAAACTACCTTAGATCTTAAATAAGGTACCTGGAAGGTAGTGGAACATTCACCTTTGAACAAACAACACAAAAATATCATCTTTTTTTTAAATCTCAGTTTCAGCGTGTACATGTACTGGGGCATCAAATTCTACCTCTTAACGACAATATACCTAACTATGTACATATTACATGTTATTATTTATACAGGTACTCATAAACCTTAATATTTTAAATCCAGCAGCAGCAGCAGCACACCTTGATGGGTCTGTTTGTATCATTCATTCAAGCACCTTCCTCTTCTTCTTCTTTTATCCCGTGTGTTTGAAAAGCGTTGGTATGTGTGTATATTCTCTGGTGATGCTGCAGCATGCATGTATCGTTTCCCTTGTCAGTGTCCCCTTCATCATCATCATTAGAGAATGCGAGAACACAAAAGAGATTCATTCTCTGTTCAGTCAAGAAATCCTCTTTTGAAATGCTAGACGTTTTGGACCCTCGGAAATTTCCGAGTTTTTGTTTGTTCTCACACAGCTAGAGGCTTGCAGCAGCCTCCGTTTACACAATGTGTTTACGTACGTTGTACATAGGTATATATTTACCTACCCAGCTTGTTTACTCAACTGTTACGTACATACGACAAGGATGCTAGAAAATCATTCTCTAGTGCATACAAACATCCACACACACACACACACCACACCCGGAGAGTTGTCTCATCATCTTCATATATATACTTTCATATATCGACATTTACGAGCGGATAATATGTCATGAGATTTGTGTGATATATAATTTCATTTAGACGGCCCTTGAAAGTAAATGAAACCAGCAAACCGAGAAGGAATCCGATGATGATGATGAAGGACCATCCATATAACATATTGTGCAGATCACATCATCACTACTTACTAGATATGTTGCAACTTTTTATATCACACACTCAAAGTATCAAGATAGCTACCCATAATACTACAAGGATGGACATGTAACAAAAGAAAATAATATTTTTTTATTTTAAAATAAAATCTTGCAAGATATAATATACATTCAACATTATGTACAGAGGATCATTTCATCTTCATCTTACTGTGTTGCAATGACAGGGCGATGATCATATTACTTGTTTTTTTCATCACCAGATATTCGAAAATGTTATTAAATAAAGCAAAAAAAAAACTTTTGCAGTCAGAACAGTACTACTGGAATCATATTTTTATACTTTGCTCGAATCCGCTTCTTTGTTTATTCCTCCAGGTTAAAAAAAGCTTTATGTAGGTATGGTATATAGTATACGATACTAATATTATGTAAAACAGTAAAATCTTCAACCATTGCACTACAATTGTAATTCTTAACATAAAATTCTGTGAACTTCGCTATCTACACCACTGAAACATATTATTTGTTTGCTTGTATAAATGTATTCGCAGTGCAAAGTTATGCATACAACCATCCGTTTTCTCGGTAAGCAACAGATAATCATTATCATTACACCGTACATAAATTCTTATGTGATACCATCTCTCCGCGTCATCATTTTTCCCTAAAATTTTGTTTTTCTTTTTTTCATATGATGAGGATGAGAACTACACTACACAGGTAGAAATTATGTCACAACAAATAAGCGTCTTCTCTCTCTCTCTCTTTCCTTGTGTAACCAGATACGTACATAATTGGACGAAAATGTGTCTAAACGGTTCTCCTCAAAGCTAATAAACATATTTTTTGATGATGGAGATAGTTGTAAATATCCCTTGTTATTATACAGGTTAGTATTTATATGATTCTTTTTGTCCATTTTTATAATACAAATATACTATCCAGCCCGTAAAGGTGTATACGCGATGCGCTACCGGTGGTAATGTCCGTACAACCAAAATATGAATAATAATATCACGTATATACTTCTTTGGTGAAATATGAAGTTAAAAGCTACTACTGTCGTTTGTTTATCTTTTCACTTTTTTTGGCTGCTGCATGCATAATAATTATTACGTATATACTTCTTTGGTGAAATATGAAGTTAAAAGCTACTACTGTCGTTTGTTTATCTTTTCACTTTTTTTGGCTGCTGCATACATAATAATATTTTGTTGATAAAAAGGACTTCCAAAATAATAATATATGCACACGGCGCACACTACTACACAAGTTTAGTTGTGTGTGTGTGTATATATTAGGTACGTATATAAGCATTTATATTCTTGAATTTATTGTGTAATATTTGACTGTACTCAAAGGAGTAATATTTCACATTTGTGTGTATAGCAAAAATTATTGCTGTATGTTTCAGAGTTGCATGTGCATTCTTTTAATCATGATCATATTTTTTTTGGCTTTTGTTATATGTCACCCCACCGCTTTAAAATTGTGATAAAAGGAGTTTCATTCCATTCCACAGTGGAATTCTACTGACATGTCATTATCATCATATCATTATTATTATCATAACAAAAATCATTTTCGTAATACCACAAACTTGCTCATCTTTTCAACTCAATGTGCTTCTTTTGCTTGTGTGATTTAACATTGGCTTGCTAGTGTACCAGTGTGTTGTTCCTATAGTTTATGTTCAGGCGACTGCCCCTTCTGTCAAATTCATATTCATAGGATTCTTGCTCGTGCTCAACCTTATTTTATGAATGATGAGCTGGAGTAATAATATTATACACAAATACTCGTCATCAGCATCATGTGATTTTATATTAATCGCACAACCATGTAAAATGCAGATATTCCAAAACCTTAATGTGAACACTGCGGGATGAACAAAGAGTGAAAAGAATAAAGGCATAGGTATTTTATTCTATGTAGAACCTGCTGACCCGACTGATTATAATGTTTTGTTATGGTCTGTTCTTAAATAAATCCTTTTCCCCGAAAAAAGATCTAATAAAGTTATTCATAAGAATTAATTTGATTTTTTTTCTAACTCATTTACTTTTAATAGCGAAAAATATTTGAACAACCATTAATTAATATCGTATTGCTGAATTATTGCAAATTTTTTGTGGTTTAAAACATGTAGTTCATCATAATTATGGTTCACTTTAATTCTGCAATGTTCCATTTGGTAGAACAACATCCTGTTTCTTATCTGGTGTGGTTTTAGCGCGTAAAATCACGCATTAAAAATTAAAATTACTTGTAATTCTGATTATATGGCCGTTCATGCTAAATAAATAAAATCATTTCAACAAACTCAATAGACAAGAGAGAAGCCGCAAAATTCTTTGAAACGACTGATTCCGATAAATTCTTACTCGCCTTAAATAACTCTCCATTATATTTCCATATATACCAAAATATTATTGGATTATTAGGTGACCTGCGAGTGCCACACATTCCATATAAAGAGACGACAAAAGAAATCATCATCTGAGCAATAACAATAAAATAGTGGAAAGGTTCCAGGTGTACTCGACTTGGTTGCTCCACCACCACTATTATTTCTCCCGTGTGTGTATTTATTTATGAAAATGTGACAGAAGCTTTAACACAAAGTTATGTGGAACGTTATATTATATTTCAGTTGGTCGGCGGGCTGCTTGATTATTTGGTAGTGTTTAGTATGTACGTTGCATGACCAGCCTTTGGCCATAGTCAACACACTTGGCCAAAATTGTGATACGTGAGCAGTGGTCGGATGAGCTTTTTGAATAAATCCTTTAAAAAAATACTGGATAAGATAGGGCTGTCTCTGCTAGCAAACAGAAGAATCGATTCAACGTTATACCATTTTTATATTACTCCGAAGCGTCAATAAAAAAAATAATACGAGTGAAAGAGAGAGAGAGATTGGAGCAGAAATCACAGCAGCAGAAAAAAAAAATAGAGGACGAAACGACGAGTGTGCAAGAAAGGAAATATATAATATTATGTGCAAAGGAGATTTTGGAATTGTGCAATACAATGAAATGAATGTATAATGTAGGTAGGTATATATGTATGGATGTATCTCTGCCCGAGAGTGAGTGTTGTTGTGGGGAGAAGTGAGTAGCTCATCTAGCAGCTTGAGTTTTGAATGCTTTGCTTCTTGTTGTTGTGGAATATTTTTCAACTTGAATAGTCCGAGGTACGTATACTTTTATATACACCAACAGAAATACATTTTTAAAGGTCGACAACAACAGCAGCAGCATCAACAGAAGCGGTAGAAAGAAGAGGAGAGAGAGAGAGAGAGAGGAAGGAACGGGAACGAGAGAATAATAATGAAACAGAGAGGGTATAAATTATTTCACAGGGGTAATTTCTTTCAATTCATATTATTCCGGTGGTCTGGCCTAGCCCAGGACTGCATTTCATTGCTCACATTTTTATGTACCCACTATGTCTGCTGTCGTCCCATATCAAAACCCAAAACCAAGTAGCCATTTATTATTTTGTGTACAAGCCTGAATTTACTTTTTATTTGAGATTCCGAACAAACACAACGAAAATACTAAAATGTCACTGTGAAAAAAATACTAGAAAAAAAAAGTAAAATAAAAATTTCGAAACCTATAGACAAAAAGTGTGGTATATGGATATTTGGTTATACGAAACCAACTCGTCGTAGTGCCAGAAGTAAATTTTGAATGAAGATATATTTTTTTCTCCTCCAGAGAAAAATACAGTAGCTAATCTGAAACTAAACTTTTTTCAAAATATACTTTCGTTTACTTGTCATACAAATGATTGTATGTATGTGCACTTCTCCCTTTTACCATTACTATAATTTGAAACAAGAGTTTGATGAAACATCTATCAGTACATGTTCTAAAGTATGTATATATGTTAGCAATATAATATTACATTACCCCTGCGAATTACTGCGTTTTGTGTGTGTATTTTTGTGCTGAGTTTTAGCCCTCATATTTATAGCTGATAATGATGATGAGTCCAAGTTGATGCATGTAATAGAAAGGAAGTAGTCACTTTGGCATAATCCGATCGTAAAAAAATCTTGTTGATCAGACATCAAACGGAAGTGAGTCGGATAGAGAGTGAGAGAGAGAGAGAGAGAAGCCGACGAGAACTCATCGTAACCATCATGCACTATTTTCAAGTGGATGGTGATGACTGTACAAACGAATAGATGTGTACAGATTTTTCATTGAGAACACATATTCCGCGTGCATAATATATACTTGTCCCACGGCTCGGCTCGTTTTAAAAGCCGGAATTTCATCCTCAACGAACTAAAAAAATGTTTTGCAGCAAAGGCCACATGACATGCTGATGATGATCATCATCATCATGAATGGTATATATATTTCAGCTGGGAGACTGGTATGATATGTCCACATTTTTTTTAAATATTTTTTTTTGAAAATGATAAGAGCTCACAGATACATACATAATATATGATTATTATTATAGCCAGAGAGCAGCAAAATAGGAGCTTGTTAACTTTGAGTGCGAGAACGGTTAAAAATTTATGGCAAAATAACCAACATTATTGATGCATGTTGCAACAGGAACTGGGGGTTAAGGTGTGGTCGCATATATATAAACTACGCACGCAGATAGATGGTCTAGGATGGTAGGTATCAATGGAATGGCTTTTATTTGATCACACCAGGTGATTGTAAAGCATAACTACATATATAACCCATGACACGCAATGTTTTTTGTCATGTAATGTTTATTCTCCCACTGTCTCACTATGTATCTCTTGTTGTTTTGTTAAAATCAAAACCATGCATCCAACATTTTGCCATAAATATTACATGAAGGTAACTCGTGAATCTGGTATCGCACGAAAATAACGGAGGAGCTTAAATAAATACAATATATGGTAGCGCCATAATACGTAATGGCTCAGTTTTTTATTATTTGTATCAAGTTTTGCATTTTCAGTTAAAAAAAAGTATGCATATCAACATCTAAAGCACCATATATCACCTCACATCTCTAGAGGGAAAAAAACAGGACATCTCACTAAAAATCAACTAATGCAATCAATGTGTTTTTAATCCTCCTATCATTTCAAAATCGTTTGCGATAATCACGGAAATGCGCAAGTGAAAACTCTGATTACGTACATATTTTATATATATTTCTATACAGTCAAGTAGTGCGCGGCAACTTTTGCACACGCTCATATACGATAGTGTATCCAGAGCAGAGTTGCAGTGCTGGAAATGATATATATATTTTTTAAATCGGATTTATCGAATAAACGTGGGACAGAAAGAAAGATAGATGCATGCGTGTATAGCAAGTGTAGTAGTAGTAGTATATATGCATGCACAAATTTCCAACGCCTTATTCGTTTTACTTACTTGCGCTTTTTTATTATCAAGTTGTGTGACTTTCAGAGTCCATTATATCCCATCACTCAACATTGCAATCAGTATCATCGACATCGTCATCATTATGTGATCATGATCATCATCGTCATCATCATCATCAGTTTTTTGATCGTGATGGATCATGGAAAGGAAGTTCCGCTTTGCCACCAGAACTCTCGATTACATGGCATAACACGCAACTCTACAATTTCATCCCTGTACACTAAAAATACATACACACATCTTACAATTACTACTACTCTCTACACAAGGTAAAAAAATATATCATGAGTCAAAGCAGTATATATAATAATATGCGACAGCGTTGCGGATAAAAAGTCATTTCCAACAACTCTCTGCAGAGGAATGTATCAGCCAGCTTTAATAACAACAAAAAGAACGATATGACTTTTTGGTGCACGACATTCGGCTTCATTAATAATAAAAACAATTTAGCTAATCATGAAATGTATTCCCCTTCTCACTCTCTACCTGTGTGCTGCTTTTCCGCTCTGTATATTGCTTAAATATTGATGCATGCGTGGCGTTGATGTTAGCTTTTTTTTTACACGGTCACATTGTTTCACCATCATTTGCCATTGCCATGTATGGAATCATGCAAACAAAACTTTCCCATGTACTTTTCATTAAAAAAATCCAAGTGGAAGTAGATACACTTGTCTCATAATAACATAATAATAATAATTTTCTAATAAACTTACCTCTAGGAATGTAATCGCACGCTGTGTTTAGAAAATACAAAAAAAAGAGTTTGCTTCAGGGGCTTTTAATACATTCATTATTTATTATAGATCGGTATGGAAAAAAATAGCAAGTTGTTACATGCGTCAGAGTAGTATGTTCACGTCTTGTTTCCTTTTGTTCCTTCCGTTTTGATAATCGAACAGATTCCATGAGAATTTCATTTTTTGCTGGCACAACAGGCCCGTCTTGG
>JAHZNC010002193.1:0-31698 GCA_027744095.1 Zhuqinia jingwanae | reverse complement strand
TAAAAGTCATCAATACATTTTATATAATAATAATTTCTCCAATCAGTAATATATAAAAGTCAGATGAATTTATTTTTGTTATAGCTTTAGTTCTACTTTTGATTTTGGTAGTCGTTCAAAAATAACTATTTTAATTTGTATTTTAAAATCCTTGGAATTATATTACTTTTATCAGGAAGAACAATAAATATATCTTTGTTTGCAGAAAAAAAACAATTTTAATGATTGTACCAGCAGCCCATAAAAACATACTCAATCATTTACCAAAAAACAAAAGGAACGTATAAAGGACATCCACAAATGAATTTCTAGCATTTGATACGATACGATGAAATGCAAAAATGCAAATGCATTTTTATTTTGTTTATCGGAATATAATAATCTTCTCATGGTTTTCCAGAAAGAAAATTGCTCAAATTAAAAATAGAGACTAGGGTACATACTTTATAGCTTCGTCATCTGTGCACATTTTTATTTGCACGAATATTGTTCTTTTTTTAAATTTAGGTGTGTTGTTCATGATATATTTTTTTTATATGGCGGGAAAGAAATTGCATTCAAATCTAAATTGCATTTTGTGTTTTGCCAATATCGAAAATATTTTAATCGGATGTAGGAAGGAAGGTGTGAAACGGATATAAGCCATAAAACTACATCGATAATAGCTAAACTTTGAATTTTTTTCTTAAAACAAGTGCACATAATTGTGATGGAATTCAATGATCAAACTAATAAAAATGCCTCCATGTGGTTGTACAAACAATCAAAAAGAAAAAGAAAAAAATGTAATTTATGGCCATACCCTTTTCAATTGTTTGAGTATGAGATTCGATCTTTGAAATTTATTGCACAATATGTACATTGTAAACAACGAGCACCCAGCACCTTTTTATACACATATATTCGTTTACTTTGCAAATAAAAAATTCGTAATTATAACGTAATCTCAATATGACATCTTCTGGCTTGCACACTGGATAAATTTTATATTTGCACTTTTAATTTATAGCTCTTTTTTTACAGTCCATATTATTCATCATTCATTTTGCTGCTGGAATTGCTGACGGATATACGGGTGAAAAGTTTTGTTACTGACAAATTGCATGAACGTTAGGATCAATTATGTTCCACTCAGGTAAAAAAAATAATATACATAAAACCATAATAATAATGATGATGTTCTAAGCACGCTTTAATAACGTAATGAAGTTATCGCAGTAGAACTAAAGTTTATTAAACATTCATGTATTATTTACTAGAGGTATTTAAGTATAGTGGACTGAGTGGACCCTTTATACGCAAATTAAAGTGAGTGTCCGTCATAAACGAATTAATCATGAATTGAAATAAATGTAAAAAAAATTAAGATATTGTACGTAACGTAATCACTATTTTTCTTTAAAATTATTAGGTGGCTTTGGTAGTTTGTTTTCAGAGTCTAGAACTACACGAAAAAAATGTTTATAATAATTTTTTGGGTGAGACAGATGCAAAATATAGCCGCTAGGACTTGAATGTATGATGTATTAAAGTCCACAACGTAGAATTTATAACTATTACACTCGCAAGTCATTCCATCACGTCTCCCTACAACCAGTCAAACAACATTCTACATGTAATAAAAAAAGACATCACATTTTTTCTGGAACTCTTGTTCGCATTCGCATTTTTTTTCTATTCGTGCCACGGATTCATTTAATTTTTTTCATAAATAAAACTACCAACTATTATTTTTTGATTACCAAAGCATGTTAACTCAACACTAAAGATTTTTTTCGCAAAAAAATACAAAGTCCTGATTCATTACCTACTTTTTTAGAATGTCATTGGACAAGTATTACACATACCAATGTACATTTATGTAGGCATATATACAATAGAAAAATTTATATCCCAGCGACTTTGCCTTGGACATTTTATCAGTCCCATGAATTATTATTTTTCTGGTACTTGTACCATATAGTATGCTAATGGACGATTGATCTTCAAACCAGCAAAAAATATACATTATTGAAGTTGTTCGCAATTTTTTTGTCCATAATATGTCATTGTGCCATATATGTGATGGTGGTAGTAGTTAGTAGTAAGGAAAAAGGAACAATGTAAATATTCTTAAGTGCTTACACAATACAAAAATATACACTAATAGTACGATTTACAACGAAGGACTTGGGTTCATTCCAGGACAAAAAAAACTGTGCATTTAAGATGATAGATGTACAGATACATGCAATGTAATATACCTTGGTTGGGTTGGAGAAAACAAAGGCTTATCAGGAAGTCGTAAGGATTATTAGGGAGCCCGGGCAAACCAGTCATTTATTAAAATATTATGTCAGTCTACTGTCTGTCTACTGAGTTGCTTTAAAATTGTCCCTTTAGTTAGTTCTACAAGAAGAATTTGCTCAACCCAAAACATTATTGAGCAAGTATCACAAAATACCGTATTTTCTCAAAATATAACACTCCCTTATATTTAGATACAAGCTTAAACGTTCCACTCTGCAGCAACTAGACCATTATTATTTTAACGTCCGCGACCCTTGTTACAACGTTACAATAGTTTATTAAAATGGTTTCTTATGCATATAGGTATGTACCTGCGTATGTACATACATACCTACATGTAAACTTTTTCATTCAGCTAAAAATTCTGCTAACATATTCCACTATATAACACTTTTCATGTCCCGTACTCTATTCACTGATGGTCATTATTTTATTTTTTCATATTATATTTTTAGAAAGTCTAGTAGTACGAGCTTTCGCGTGACCTGTAGTGAAACACTTTAATCTTTTTTCTTGTAATCCTAGTATCAACACTTATCAGAGTGAAAGTCATATAAATATTTAATGACTAGCAAGTAGAATGCAGGCGAAGTATCTAAATGCTATAGACTACTATAGCATAACGTGAGTAAGTATAAACACAAACACACATAAGAGGTCTTTATGGTGTTACGCTGATCGTATCGAGGTGAAAGGGGAAAAAATGCAAGACTTCCTTTTTATGTTTAGCTTTTTTTATGCATCTATGATGATCTATCGTGGTATACGGATATTATAGAAATATATATTACGTTGTTTGTTCATTATTCATTATATAAGCCTCCACACACACACACACACACACACACACACACACATGCACTTCCTATTAAAGCCCAGCAGTTTTGGAGATGTGAACCGCTTTCTTCTAATGAAGTGAATATCAAACAACAGGGCAGGTAATAAGTACTATTAGTTCCATGTTTTCATTGCAGCCGTCAAGCATTTTTTCCCAATCATCAATCATCATAAGTTAGAACTTACGCAGTCAGTCAGTCTCCTTCAACTGGAGTTTGGAAACATTGTATTTGTGCACTATTTTGTATAGTACTCCCTAAGCTACCTATTTACTTTTTTCCTTAAAGTCTGCAGCCACAAAGATGGAAAAGTACAATTCAGCTAATTTTACTACTACTGCTACTACTACTTCTTCTACTTGCAAGCATTATATAGTGTACTTGGTGTACAAGAAATAGCCTGCAGGATAATGTGTTATATAGCACATGCAACATTTTATACCTAGATATGTGTTATGTAGTAGTACTATGTCTACACATTGTCTACTAAAATCTACTACGCCATAATATTTAGATACAGAATAGATTTTGCAGAGTGTTGATCAATGGTACATAATGGAACATTTATAATGTAGTAGTACTATGTCTACACATTGTCTACTAAAATCTACTACGCCATAATATTTAGATACAGAATAGATTTTGCAGAGTGTTGATCAATGGTACATGATGGAACATTTATAAGTTGTGCACCCGAATTTTTTCACATAAAATGGGAATATATTTTTTATCACTTTTCTATTCTCAGGAAGTACTATATACCACCTAGGCTTTTCCTTTTTCATATCTTAAATGTTCCCAAACAAAAAATATTTAAATATTTCATTGATCGCATTTTTATTTTATTTGTTAGCGAGTGTTAATAAAATCAGGACATTTAGCTGCTGTTGTTGTTGTGAGTAAAGCCTTCCTATTTTTTCTCATATTAATATTTACGATCTAGCACCCCTGCAAATCATGCAATGTTTTGATAGATATATACTTTCACACACACACACACATACGAACGAGAGAAAAAATTATTTTATTGCCGGCTTCCCTCTGACATCCAGTTCGTAATAGAACTGGAACCACACAAATCTTTGTTTAAAGAGGTCTAATATATATTTGAAGACGAAGAAAGAAAGGGATAAGTACAATAGGTATATATAAAAAATGTATGTATACCTATGTTTTTTATCTGATTTCGTGTCGCTTATTTTTATTTTAGAAAAATATTCTGAGCTGTATTTTTTTTCTATCAAGATATCATCACATCACATTTTTGCATTCCACGAAAAATTTTATTTTTCTTTAGGATAATTAAGTGTATATCTCAAAAGCTATTTACTTTATACACCGCACATTTTGTGTATGTACTTATATATAAGGCTGGAATGCTGGAAGCTTATTTTTTTGCTCTCTCTCTCTCTTTCTCCTTCTAATATGCTTAAATGTGGTTCACTGCACTTTTGTAATACATACGACATTGAACAATGAACATTGAATTGCTTTCACAAATCACATTTCAGCTACAATAAATAATGCAGGCTGATGACATTCTTGTTGTTTTTTCCCTAAAAACAATCTAACAATCTGTTATATAGCCTTTTCATGTTCATTTGAATTATGGCTAGTTTTTTTCCTTTCCGTTTATTCCCAGATTTATTAATGGCTAATTTTACAACTGTACTTGGAAAATCATAACTCTAGAGCTGTTTCTCACAAGGAAACTTTAAATGACATTTGAGCAAACAATAATATATAAGCTATTAAATCATAACTATTCCCTACTTGTGTATCTGATGTGATGCATGCCTATTAAAAGAGCTCACTACTGCAATGATGATAATAATGGCCCAATGTCAGTTGACCAATAAAAATAAGAAACATACGGGCATGCATTTTTTTATGGATTACGTACGATGGATTTTAAGAAATATGTACTTCCTTATGACCTTTCTCCTACTAATTCAGTTTTATAGTTGTATAAAAAAGAAGATGCATATGCATATATGTATGCATATTGTTTCACAGTATTTTTCCAGCGACTCTTTTATTCCTAGTACTGCTGTAAAGTAAACAATTTTTACTATGCTTATCATTATACTATCACTATACACTACTAGCGCAAATTTTGTGGTGTAATGTGTAAATTCTTGATCTTAGACAAAGTTGACATCCTTGTGGGATGAAATCTTGTGTAATGTTTCTTCTTCATTCATTCGCGAAGAAAATCTCGCTTATCTTGGCAAGACTCTTGGTATGTCAGGACGACGATGATGTTGTCGTTTACTCAGGCAATATCCCCATGTCTCACCCATACATGCATTTGCATACGTTTGTCATTTATGAATTGACGCTAAAAACTGCAAGTGGGTGCTCTTTTCAGACTCTTTCGAAGTAATTTACCGTCAACCGTATTTGTTTCATGTACTTATCCGCTCTAAAACTACTAAATAGATGTTTTTGTCTGTGTGTGTGTGTGTTTGTGTGTTGGAAGATGTGATAAAAGAAATGCATAACGCTCTTTTTGTACTAGTTTTAATTTTGCAATGGAATGATGATCACGAGCAGAGAAACGTTGTCCTAGGAGAGAGGAGAGAGACGCGACGAATGCAAGTGCATGTTCCACCAGTGTCTCTCACTCAAGTTTATTTTAGGTTTTTAAATTTTATCGTGAGAAAAGTAGTTGTGGTTGCATGTAAAATGTATACAAGTAAAGTAAGTAAGCTCTTTTCTGTTTTCCTATGATTCAATCTGTCTGACTTTGTAAAATGTAAATGTTAAATGCGACATCATACCGAGACACCGTTACGTGATGAGCAGCTTTTACAAGGCAAAAAATACGTTTAGAATACATGCATTTGCAATAATAATATGTGGATATACGGAGCAGTGTGCTAGTGAAATAGAAACGAGTGTGGAAAGTTTTTAGTTTTTAGCTTTAAGTAAATATTCATATTTGATTAGATACCATATAAATTATTTGTAAAAATATAATTCATTGTGGAATTTTTTTTTATTCAGCCAATTTTTTTGTGCGTTTTTTTTCTAAACCTTAAGGCCTTTTAATGTGAAGAAATTGTAATTTGTACTTTTTGTAATGTGAACAAGGTGTATATATACATACGTGGCTTAATCTTTGACCTTGTTGAATCTTAAAAAAATAATATGGAATATAAGGTGTTCGTGTAATCTGGCAGTAACCTTTATGTTTGAATAAATTAATTTTTTTCTCATTTAAAAAAATCAAAAAAAAGAAGAAAAAAAGAAATGGTACAATCGATTCAAAGTTTTTGCAGGAGTAGTTGTTCCTATTACTATTGTTATGTTTGTGTCCTACGCAGTGCTGAATTTTTCTTGATTGGATTGAGAGAGAAAACAAGTGAATTGCATTTTTGTGAGTCATTAAATTGACTCTGCTATGTGTGGTGGTAAGTTTTAAAAAAAACTTAAGCGGATAGTGTATATAATAATAAGCTGTTTCGTTTTATATTGGAGAGTTTAAAAAAAATCTTGTTGGAAAAACCGACACAGAAAAACATTTACTCTTATCTCCCACAAACACACACACACACACACACTGGATTTTTATGTTTGCTTCTGTTTATTCCATTCTTTTTGGGGAAAGTCGTATTTTAGATTTTAAATGGGATATATGTTATGTAGGTAATGTACACCTTCGTTCTCTGTTTAAGGCTTGATAAGATTTATCACTTGCATATATAAAGCAGACCAATATTGTACAGTACTTAAGTAACAAGTTATTATGGCTCTGTAAAAATGATGATAAAATAGTTTCATTATTACAGTCAAAAGTGGAAAAAAGAAAGAATTTGAGTGATCATCTTGCTAAAAACCGGTAAGAGTGAGATATGGTTGGAGTAATGTGGAAAGTTCCACCGCACATAATATAAATACGACACTATACTACCTCGAGACTCGAGACATGACTATGACTCAGGTTCTGATTAAAACTCCATGGTTTAATGTTTTTGTTCTCTACGCAATGTATCTTGTGCTGCTGTTGCTGCTACTTTAAAAAAAACTGCTTGTCTGGGACCTGAACTGAAATGCATGAAAAATATTATGAACGACTGCTTTTGCAGCATATCAATTGGCATCTCTGTAGAAAAAGAAAGCTTTTGGCTCAGTGTGTGTGTGTGTGTGCACTGTGTACCATGTTTCGTAGGAGAGGACGTAAAATGTCTTGAAGCAGTACCTGAACAACGTAGGTTTACGATATGCCGGCTAGAGGGAGAGAGACGTCTAGAGAAAGCAATTAGATACACACAAAAGTTGAGTATCAACTTAACCCATCTCACCACACAGCTTAATAATAACAAGTAGTAGTACTTGTAGTTGTAGTAGTGGTGTTGGTAGTGTTGACGGTGCGAGTAAATGCATGTGTCCATTTCATTTTCAACCTAGACAGTTTTTTTCAAACATCTTTTTAAACATATTTTTTAAACTTGCATATATTTATTTATGTATAAAAAATGTAACGCAACCCAAAATGCAAAGAAAATATCATTATGATTTTTTTCTTCTCTTACTCACATTTAGCCAATGTAATTGAGCCATTGAGTGAGTAGGTGCTGTTACATTTGTTTTTTTATATGCGTGCATGCTCTTGTGGGATGTCGTGCTGTTTAAAAAAAACAATCAACATTGTTGCATTTGCATAACATTTTAATACTTTTCCTTGTAAATGCACATTATAAAAAGAAAAAAATAATATAACCTTGTAAAAGCAATAATGAAAAATAACTTTTATTTTTTTGTGAGTGAGCGTTTTTAAAGAAAAAATATTAAAAAATCTAGTTAAATAAGAACAAAAATTATTATCGGCAAGCGGAAAAGCTAATTTAGATGATCATATTTTTATATTTCATTGTACTCTGTCCTGCTGAAACTACTATCCCAGTCACTTATCTTCCGGTCTGAGTTAACCAAATCACATTTCCAAAAAAATATTATCGTTATATCTATGCCACTCCATCATCACATAAACCGCTTGAATCTACCCATTTCCTCTTCTTTTTAAAAAATTTTTAAAAAAAAGAAGAAAAAAAAAGCTGTCATTAAGCTAACTTGTATTATAGTTTTTAACAAGAAACTGTATATTTGGTAATTAGAAAGTTTTGGGCGATTGTGAAGGTGACAGGAAAAATGAAGGATGAAGGTTATTGCTGCAACTCACAATCGGGAGAGGGAATATACCAGATTCAATCTTAATCTGTCACGTAAAAAGGGTTAGTTTGTTTGAGACTGTGGGGCAATATCGCAGTGAAACAAAATAATAACGCGAAGAAACGAAGAATTCTGTACTTTGTGTTTTGTGTTTTTAGTTTCTTTATATGAATTCAAACCGCGGTTCTTTCACCTTTTAGATGTATGGGGGCGTTGTAGAGAGAGAGCACAATACCTTATCCATGAAATTTGGAACTCTTTTACTTTTTCCCCGTAAAAAAACTAACCAGAATTTCTTGGAATACAGGTTTACGTCATTAAGCAATTCTATTGCTCGATTTACCTTTGATAGTCACAATATTCCGCATGAATGAATTTGTTTGTAGCATGAAGGAAGCATCATTATTATTACTACAACAAGTACAAACAAGAAATGCTAAATGTTTAGTGGAATTAGGAAAGTCAAAGTAAATGACACGAAAATAATGCGCCTTTTTGTAATTCCGCGCTGTAATCTGCTCACTAATTGTAGGTTTTTATGTAAGGCTTCGCTTAATCGGCATGCATAATTCATTATTTATTATGTAATTAGTAAATTAGTGGTGACAAGGCCGTAGTGCATTATACACACTTCCTTCTTATTTTACCTTGATTCTCATTGACTCGTGTTATGAAAGTCATTAATTAAATTATGAGTTTTAAAGTGAACCGCTGTAATTCTGTAAATGAGGTTTAGATTGCACGTTTTTCTTGAATGTAATTTTTTTTATTCGTAGAGCAAAATGCCATCTCATATCTTTACATGGTTGATTAATGAGATCATGGATTGAAATAGGAACATTATATTTATACGCTATTTTCATGAGGTTAAATTAGGTCTAAATTTTATTTACGGTATACTAGTTATAATGTATGATGTATCATTCCTTGTAGCAAGTATAGTTTCTCATCATGTCAGCATCATCATTATCATCGAGTATAAAACGCGGACTTCTAGAGGACGTGTGTTTATAATGGCTACCTAATCGCACCAAATTGCATTAATGAATCCTTACCGAATCGACATGCAATAATCGATTTTGCCCTTCTTCCTTAGAAAATGCATGACACACACACATTATCCTTGTGCTCTCCTACATAATATAATATAATGTATTATGTTACATGATGTGACTAAAACACTAATGAATTAATACCAAATTAAGCTCCCTCACAATCAGCTCAAGAGCAGCACACAAGATTTAGAGCATGCATGAGACTTTTTTTTTATTTGCAGTATAATAATAGTAGAATATTATGCACCAAATACAAACATACATAGTGAATGTATGTAGATAGGTATCACGCAAAAAAAAAGTAGGCTATGTTTTCATGTTCGTTCTCTCCGATTTTCTTTGGAATACTATTAAATTCGCATGTCTTGAAAAATTTACATTTTTTTGTCTTTTGGTTTTGTCAGTGATTAATGAATGCAGAACGTCTTATTAGAAGTTTCTACCTTTCCTTGGGTTCGTATTTCGACTTCAGTCAGAAGTGAGTGTACGAAGCAAGGGTCCTCTGCACTGGACATCCCAATAAAATACCAATGTAAGCTTAAACATGCTCTATGTCTTGCTCTCTGTAATGTTTTTTTTTTGCTTGCTCTAGCTCTTATGATAACTGGTTGCATGACAAGCCACAACAACAACATGAAATTAGAGGCATGTCTGCATCAAAGATTGTACTTATTTTTTATAACCAATAAATGAGCATATGGCAGTCTATTATTATTATTATTATTATTATAAAATTATTTTAAAGATGATTAGGATCTATGCAATATATAGACTAGAAAATATTTTTTCGATTGTTTAATGTACCTACACTCTTTATGTATTTTATGCTCCTATTTTTGAAAAAGAGCGCACAGAAATTGACAAGGTGTGAAGAAGAGGAAATCGGGATAAAATTATTTAAGATTATGATGGGTTGAGTTGGGACACGTGGCCTGTTTTTTTTACTGTGTATGTATAGGGTTCCAAATACTCACCTTTTTTGGATTGATTGTACAGTGAAGTGTACTACTGAAAGGTGAAACGCATGTTACATTTATAAGGCTAGAAATAATCAGTCATATAAATAATGATGATGTGCATAAGGATCTATATAATAGTATCAATGTATAAAANCATGTTACATTTATAAGGCTAGAAATAATCAGTCATATAAATAATGATGATGTGCATAAGGATCTATATAATAGTATCAATGTATAAAACACAAAACCAAGTGGATAGGCAACCAGACCAGAAGTGCACCGAAAGGCCAACTGTCTGCGTTCCTCTCCCTCTCTCGCTTGGAACATTATGCTTCCTGTCTTTTCATGCATCCCCACCACCTTGCTTTTATAAGACAGGCGCATTCTTCAAGTATGATCTTCAATTTTAGAGATCATATAGAATTTGAGTTTTTTATTTTCAAACAAAAAAATTTACCTTATGCATTTGTGTGTTTTAAGTTTGTTAATGTGTATAATACTGTAATATACAGCCATGTCACAATGAACAGTTTGCTGTCTTTT
Organism: Zhuqinia jingwanae; assembly: GCA_027744095.1. NCBI lineage: Eukaryota > Metazoa > Arthropoda > Collembola > Entomobryomorpha > Paronellidae > Zhuqinia > Zhuqinia jingwanae. Next base: position 20,838 of record JAHZNC010002193.1, on the reverse strand, counting down.
GATCTATATTAAGCATGTGTACTGAAATATTAGAGTAAAACCTCAAATTCATCTTGGTAACGTACATCTTCACATATCGCACGAGCTAGTGCAATCAAACGTAAAATAAAATGTTCCGTTGAGCATCTGCTGTTGTCTTGTTTGGATGTAAAAACATGGTGAAACGGAAGTGAAAAGTATTGTACCTTTTAAGGAATACAAGATGGAAACTAGATCTTTTGAAACAAGACGCTCCACATTGGCGGTCTTGTAATTTATCTTTCTTTTTTTGACAATGTGGTGTAAAGCATGATTCGAAAGGTGACACAGTTGCCATATACAATAAAAATAATTGTACAAATATATTGCGACAAAATATGTTTGAGAATACGTATGGGTGAACGAGTAGATACAAGATGCTTGCGTACATCTCTGGAAAAATCGTGTTCTGTTTGTTGTATTGACAGAAATAGTTTTTGAGGATACTCCAGGAAATGAATGCAAGTCATAACTATTATATAATTAATTGAATGTATCGATTTTTATTGCAACAAGTTGCTAATTGATGTACATATTTACGCTCACAACCTCCAATGCTCATCCTTCCAATCTACTAAAATTGAAGTTCTCTTTACAGCTAGTATTTCAAAACTAGGCGTCGAAATACGGGTCGCATTCCATTTATAATTAATTTTTAAATATGTATAAGTGATCCCATATATGCTGAATTGTTCAGGAAAATTCCCGTCAGTTTAGTTGTCATTGCATCATAAAAAATGTTGACCTTGCCTCTCAAACTTAGTTTTTAATTGTGAAAAAACAGGTGTACATTTTGGCTTTAAATCTCAAAAGCAAGTTATTTCCAGTTCGTAAGACAAAAGTATATATATTTAGAATGTACTATGATTAAGTTTTGTTTCATGTTGCATCATTCATAATAACAAAAAATGACTTATATGTGTATGCATGTAGGTATACTGTCTACACGAGACACCTTACTTTGCAGGAATGCCATTGTAATAATAAATATGACTATATGACGGGAAAAGGAACGACAGAGTAGTAGACCACCCGAACAAAACGTTGATGTCTTCATCATTGAATTTTTCCCAAGTGCTTTATAGGCATTTCGAATATGCATGCATATTAAATATATTCAAGAGCTACCGCCAAATGGTTAAACTTTTTCAATTGAATTGTGCCGTGAGTATGAAAGTGCTTAATTTAATTCGGTGCCGACAAAGACTAAAGAATAAACTTGGATTTGATTTGATGTTGAATGCGTAAAATTGTGGGAGTTCGTAAAAAAGGTGCATATAATACTCATTATGCATCATGGGACAGTAGTAGTAGCAGTGGTGGTGGTGGTACTGTGTACACGGTGTACAACAAACTTTTATGTACTATATTGTTATGCAGTCAGACAGCATGAATATGATTTTTGACTAGTTTTTTTTTGATTGCGACGAATATGGCTCTCTTTTTTACCTTTACTTCATCTTTTTATTCAAAGTTGAATTTTGAATTGAATTAAGTGGATGATATTTTTTTCTTCTCTTTATAAGCTTATATTCTCACTCAGATCAGACAATCCCTGGGCTACAACAAAGAAGCGGAAGATTTTGATAGTGGCTAAAAAATACTGATGTGTAATTTGACTCTTTTCTCGCTCTAGGTGTGATTTAGAAAAAATGGAACGCATTCATGTGGAAGGTTAAATTTGTTCATGTACAGAATAAATTGCAGGCTACATAATAAACAGCAGTAGCAGCAGCAGCAGCAGCGTCTTTTGTGTACATACCTCTACATTTAATATTTCTGATGATGACTAGTATGTCGACTAAGAGTGATGATGACGATGATTGCGCATGGCTTGCTCTTCTTTACTCGGTTTTGTAACAGTTTCGGCGTAGCTAATTGGTCTTTTGGTGTACATTTCACCGGCAGTTGTTGTTCTTTTAAAAGTGAATAAAAGCTGGAAGTGTGTATGTATGTGTGTGTGTGTGCAGTATGACACCTTTAAGTGAAGTAGGCGATTCGTAGCGGAGGAGTGATGATGATAATATATATAGAGAAAAAATATGAAGTTTTGGTTTCAATAATAGTGCCAGTAACAATTTATCTAATAATCCCCCCCAAGTAAAAAAAAGTATTTATTCTTTTGGTATACTTTTTTTGTAAAGAAAATGCATACGCTTTTATTGTTGTATATTTTTTATTCGGCTATAGGTTCTCTACTCCGAAAGAATTCCAGATAGAATAGAACAGTAGCATTTTTCATCATTCTCAAAATGAGACTCAAGGAGTCAAAATAGAAAATCAATAAGAAAAACAATGGAAAAGAGGAGAGAGGTGGCTCCCTTTTCTCTTAATATTACTTCTTAATAAGGCTGTCTTTTTTACTTTATTTTGTTTCATACCTCAACGGTGCTAGTGCTATTATACTGTGAATTCCTGAAATGAAATGATTGTCTATGAATTTACATCCAGAAAAAGTCCTGATCTTGTCTCGTGATATGTAAGGCAGGCAGGAGCCAGGGAGCGAAAGCATGTCGGATTGACGGGAAAAAGGCTCTCAGGTTTCTTAAGTAAATTTTATTACATTCAGACAGGAGATGTGTATGTGTGTGTGTTTGTGTTTGTATGAGAGAGAGAGAAGCAATGATTAGCATAAAAATTTGGAGTAGAAAATCTTGTCATCAGCTTCTTGAGTTTCTTAAACTTTATGAATATTACCCCTCTAACCCGGAAACCGTGTAGTTTTCATTTGCGCTTTGGGAATTTTTCTCTTCGTGAAAAAGAAAAATATTTTATCTGATCGCATCAAAGTGCAGACCAATTTGCTCACAAACAGCTATATAAAGTAAGTATAAGTATACAACAACTCAAACTCTATCACTCTCTCTGATATACTTCATATGCAGGTTTGCTTGTTTTGGAACTACTTGTGCCTCTCTCTCGATCTCTCAGAGAAAATGTGTGCAGCAATTTAGTCCTTAGTTCCGTATGTGCTTTGATAAGGCACGTGTCGAAAATTATGGCCCATACGGACAACACTTGAGAGAGAGTAGTGTTGAGTTGATGCCAGCAATGAATATGAGTACATAATGCACATGATAATAATATGCAGCTTCATATTATACTAGTGCATTCATTTGGTATATAATAGAGGCTATATGCCTGGCAAACGACAAGACAACTTTACTAGCATTGACATTGTAAGATAATATTTTTTTTCCTATTGCTTTTGCGTATTGTCTATACACAACAGATATACTTTACATAATAAAAACAACACTCTCTCTCACCTCGGCCACTGGTGTTGTTGCTTCTACTTTTACTACGTATTATATTATTATTATACATTTTTATCCGGACATGTAAGGTGATATCGTGTATATATCTGCCCTTTGTATTTTAGTAGCCTTAATATGTACATGAAAGAATGAAGGGAAATAGCGAAAAAAATAAACCTGAATAAATTTACGATCATTATACAATTTCTGTTGTGCCTATCACCATCGGAAAGTTTTACCCTTCTCAATGAAGTGGTCCTTAACTCTCTCCTTAGAATTTGTTGAATGAATGTGTATGTGTGTGTGTGCATTATGGGTTGACACGGAACATATGTTGTTCTTGAACTTGAACGTCTTTTGGAATATCAGACACCCCTTTCCGTGTCCATCCCCTTATTTTTGTGGACAAAGATAAGTAGGAAACTGTTTATGTATGGATATATAAAGTATATATATATTATGCTTGTTTAGCTGACCAAAGGAGAAAGAGAAAAAAGATGACAAATTATTAATCGCTCTTTCTGACGTTCAATGCACAAAGAGAGATCTTTCTGCACGCACAGGCACGATGGAATGGAAGATGAAGACAGTGTGTGTGTGTATGTTTGGAGCAGATGCAACTTGCTTCCTTTTTCTGCTTCCCATATGCCACATTTCTTTCATGCGGCTTCATATTATTATTAATAATAATATTACAAGGTACAAGGTATTTTCTTACTTGGGCCGTCGTGTGGTATTATATACGTCAGAAAGTTTGGGCATGCTGCTTGTTAACGCAAGTAGTAGAGCCCATATTTCTTCTTCTTTTTTGTTTTACAACGAAATGCTTCCAAAGCCAACAATAATTGAATGGATGGAAATAGGTATATAGATATATACCGCAAGGCAGTGTGTACGTGCACGGCTAGTTCGGGGCACTGTGAGACTTTGCAAAAAGAAATACACTTTACGCAAAATGTGAGCTTTAAAACTACAATAAATCATGAAGCAATATCTAATGATCATGGTTTCACAATGAAATGATCCTTCAAAAGTTTTCCACGTACGCTCACTGGTGTGGGCCTAGGCCAAATTTTTTTTTAAAGGTGTTCGAGGAAACTCCAAAGATAAGTAGGCAAGTCGGAAGAGCACAAACGCAAAAGATTAACGAGAGCTCCTTGTTTGATTTTTCACAATAATTCAATGTAAAAGTATGCACATTCCTACATGAATCTCTTGTAAAACTTGTTGTTTGCTTTTCGTAACAAAACATAATAATTCCAAATGACAGATGGCTTGGTTTTTGAGTCCCTATTATTCTTATGTATTTCCCTATTATTGGCTTTCGGACAACATAGGACTTTTGATATTGGAACGTTTCCTTAAATATACCTACGTGTCTTCGGCAAATGCTGAAATATACTTTGCCCATTATTATTATATGTACTTAACTGATTTTCATGACAAACCTGTTACCAAATTGAACAAAGTATCTTTGCACTTGTGTGTGTATATTTTTTTCAATGCTACGTTGCGTGCGATCTACAACGCACACACATTGTCATACGTATACCTATGTATTATTTATTAGTTGCCACATTGCATTTAGGAATTTTTTTCAGGTTCAGTGGAATCTCTTTTCTTCTTCTTCAAGCGTTGTTCCAGCAAACAATTACTGCAAAGAAGAAGATTGTAAACAGCAAGGTACACAGAAACATGGTATATGGTACTCTTCAAAAAATAATAATAATAGGTAGGCGGCAACAAAGATGAATGAAATGTAGGTAAACTTGATAGTATAAAGTATAGAGTGACTGACTGTAATAAGGATCCCTCTCTCTCTCTCTCTCTCCAGCAGTAGTGTGCGGTCCATCGGATTAGGGTAAATTGTGAGTTGTCATCTTGTTCTGTTTATGTTTAGTCTTAAGTTATTTTTTTTCCAGGAGGAAAATCATGCCGATCACGAAGTTCGGCTAATTTTCCAGGATAAAGGATAAAAGGCAATGTCCGACAAGATATATATTTCTTTTGTTCCTTGAGGAAATAAAATAAGTTTGCTTTTGTGTCTATATATGTATGTGTGTCTGGTGTACAACATAGTTTCCAAAATTATTGAAATTCTTTCACTTCACTGTGTGGTAAGTTGTTGATTAATAGTAGAGGAACTATAAAATTAAACATTCCTTGTGTTGTCCCATTTATAATTATTGATGTCGATTTTGTCATGGATTAAGGACAAATGATAAAATATTTGCCATCATGTTTGTGTCAGCTATGCTTCAGATTCAACAAACTTCGTGTTTCGTCGTACTAGAATCTTTATCACTGTTTTTCAACGCTGCAAACGCTGCTGTAATTTAATCATATGCAAAATGTATTATGGCTTGCAAGGTGTAACATGTTATCAATGTTTCATACCATTTACGCCCGATAAAAAGTAATGAGCTTTGCAAAATCTGTCAAACAATTCGATTGGTGTAAGCATAAGATAACAACAATAAATCAAACTCCGGACTAATCTTGTGAAAGCTGTGTATTGGCATTGGCATTACAGAATTTCCAGCTATAGATATATCACCTAAAAATGTGACCATCCTTCGTACAAGTACATCGTGTATCTTGGATGGAGAGGATAAGAATTTGACTCTTGGAAAAAAGTGACAATGGCTAAAGTATGTATCTTTTGTATAAAAAAAAAGTATACACACACACCGAGTGCGTAAACTCCCACGATCCGTGTTTCTCTCTCACTCTCACAAGTGATCTTTTCACACTCTTCATAAAAGAGATTTCCTACACAAATCCAGTGAGTTATGGCTAAAACGTCTCAAAATGAATCCGTTCACAGGATTAACTATTATGAGAGGAAAAACGAAATTTCTTGGAAAATGTTGCTTTTAGTAGTTTATTTCACATCAAATCATACACGAAGGATTATCTCTCCTCTCTCTCGAGAAAAAATATGCCGTGTGTGCTTCACAAGTCAATTGAGTGAGTAGTGTGAGTTCACATCATCTTATCTCATCTCTCAGCTTTACTATTTTCCTCTTTCATGCTTTTGCCAAAAAGGAATATATGTACATACAAACTTGCGGAGAAACAAGAGTAGTAAAAGACAAACTGCCTTCTTTTAACTTTTATAGTCAATACCGACAAGCACCGATTATGTGGATATATAAACATGATCCAATTTTATGCCTATTATTATTATGAAAAAATAATCAATTGACAATCTTCTATGTCACCTATAGTTCATTTTTCGTTTATAATGGTTTTACCAACCATCATCAGTGACACTTCCCACCAGCATCATGTCACCAAAGAATTTCTATTCATGGATGACCGAAATTTTCAGTGATTATCATCGCTTCTTAAGAGTTTTGTATTGTAAACTGTATAATAATACTTGCTTATTGTTAGTTTTTCTCAATTTTCTTCTATTCATCATGCTGGTATTCTTTATGGTTCTCTAATACTCCACATCATTGAGAAAATCATGAATAATACACGGATTTACAAGATGGCTGTATGGGCCCTGCACCAGTTAGCCCACCCGCAAATATGTTCTTCTTGCAAAATGCTCAAATAAACTAAATGTAAACTGAGAAAATATATTGAGTGGCAAGTAGACATATTTTTTTGGTTTTGAAACAAAAAAAAGAAGAAGAACACTGTGGTAGTTTGTTGCTCTTGTTCTTGTTGTTATTGTTTTCCACAATGGGAATAATGAATTGCACATTATTATTCATTGGCACGATGATGATGACTTGCTATAGTCTACTACAGTGTTTAGTGCAACAGAAATATCATGCGTGTTTATATTATTTTTCATTGTCATTCATGATAAAATTTCCACGCTAACGTGATCCTGTCATTTTTCTATGATGTGTTGACAATGGGGAATGGTGGTGGTATGCATGTAATGTAGGTATGTACATTATATGATGTTTAGCTAATTTGTTAAGCAAGAGTGTTTTTTATATACAACAATGGAAATAAAAAGGCGAAATTGTGACACTCAAGGGCACACAACTTTTTCAACTTTTTTTCCAACTTTTTTTAACAGTCGACAGGTGAACTTTATGTTTTGATAATATGTAAATTTACAAATTACTATTGAGCATGCTAAAGTGTAGCATGAGTTCATTTGTGAATCAATGATAAAAATAATTGGATATAAACGTTTTCTCAGCTATTATTTGCGTACTATGTAGGTACTGTATAATATACTTATCTTTTTATTGAAAGATATTAATTCTGATGGATTACTTAATGTCTTACAAAAACTGTATGGTAGTATATCGTACGAATATTTACATAATATATTTTTTTTATGTGATGATGGTAATGGAAAATGGAGCAAATATAATAAGTCTCTTTTCATCGCAAGCCTCTCTGCGCAGTTGATAGATAAGATTCTTCTAGTTTTCTCCCAAGAAAAAGCGACTCAAAGCACTGGGAACTTTTCGTATCATCGTTCCAATATCAAAAGCTGTGTCAATAAACTCATATTAGAGACTTTTGCCATAATTTTTTATACAAATTTTATCAACCAAAGAAAATGGTCATTGTCATTAAAAATATCTACATTTGCATATGAAAGGGTATATCTTACATCCCACCACGTTTTCCTTGATTTGCGAAAGACGTCTGACTTGAGAGTCAGTCATGGATAAGCAAATATTATTATCTCTATTTTCCAGCTCCTCCTCACTTGTTCTAAAGGAAAGGACAGGGAATGTTGCCACTTTAGCAGTGTTTCCTTTTGATATTTCAATATCATAAGAAAACTTTCCGGCTTCCTCGGGCGTGCCCAGCATCCACACCCAAAAGTACCAGATTCCCGGGATTTTGTGTAAAATCATGACGAAAAAATCCTTTTCATAACAGTTCATCCAGCGGGGCTGCCACCGTTGATTACAATCAAAATCCTCTTGCTCAAAAATGACGGAAGTGTTGAGAATGGGGGAAAAGGAGGGATAGATGAAATGTTGCATATGGTGCAAAAGGAAATTATGGTAAGGCACGCGCTGTTTGCAAACATGTTGCATTAGACATGGAATAGGATCGATATTGGCAGTTCTCATGATGTTCCGTTTCCTTTAGTGTGCCGTGGGGAACCTTTTCTGTAAATTGAAAATTTACATAGTAATCGCAAACCATATCTTTTTTTCCGCTACTGATGATGATTAAAAAAATGAGCAAAATCCTCGAGTGGGTTGTTAAAAAGCACACGGTTTCTAATAATATCCTCGTTTTACATATAACAAACCGGGATAAAAAAATATTGTAATAATATGTATATATGTATATATTGCACCTGTGCATCCCGCCGTTTTATAAGTACAATCTACTAGTTCTCCGAAAGACCCTGTCATTTGTATCAGTTCATCACCAGTGCCGCCGCCGCCGTTGGGTTTGAGGGCAGTAGTACTGTTGTCTGTAGTAAAATCTACGTTGCAGGAAGAGGCAGAAGAATCTTCAGAAGAGGTGACATTTATGCTACTATCAGCTCTGCTACCGATTGGCGTATCCTGAGGTGGCACAACCAACTCAGACATATAATACGGGTATCGCAAGGATATCTCAAAATCGGGCTGTCCCAACTCTATCATTTTTGCAGATTTTTTCTCTCGAGTTTACGATTGTAAAGATTAAATATGTGTCTGTGGAAAAATTTTACGTATTTTTTTGTATTGTTTTCTATACTAGTTCTCAGTATTTGGAATTACTTTCATGTTTGCAATTTTCATACATTTATGGTGCCTTTATGTGTGTTTGTACTTAATACACTGCTGAAAAAAACAAACCTTGGAAACTTTGCATTTGGACAAGTGTACATTTATGTCACATCACATCATTATCACCTTGTACGTACGTGCAAGTCGTCTTGTGTGACAATTTTCCTTCACCTGTCTCATTCTAAACGTGTATTGATTGCTTCCTACCTAATTTGTCTCCTTTTTTTCTCGTGTGATTTATTTTTTATTTACTTTCTATTTACACATTATTTGTGTATCCTGTGAGTGAGGAGGGAGTGTGATGAAGTGGATTACATTGCTTGAAGCAAGCACACATATTAGACTACATGTACAGATTATATATGCCCCAAGAAATGTGTGCAACGAGAGGGAAAACTATAAAGCATACAGATTCATTCAATCATGATGATGATCATCATCATCATTATCATCATATTTTCATTGAGTAACATGTAATCTATATACACGCATTAAATATTATAGAAGAGAAGAGATGCATAATATAAAAAGTATGCTTACTGTAATTCTTGCTGTTCCGAGTGTTGTTTTGACACTTGGCTAACAATGCGTGGCGTACAACAGAGTCTCATCGTCGTGCTGCTGCTGTGTTTGTGAAGATGAGAAGATGATGATGATGTGTGTTTACTTGTGTATGTGTATTATATACGCACAAAAGCATAATACTTATTTTTTTTTCACCACCACCATGCATCAGCATTGCATTTACATCCTAAAATGTAACGTATTACTACTACTGCATCTATAAAAAAAAGTGATACATTTCTAATAATTCTGTCTAAACTTTTCATTCTCAAATGTATCAAAGTATTCACGCTATTATAGCAGCAGCAGCATAGCATAGCATAAAAATACACTCGCATTGTTTGGTATAAATATTATATTGTAGGTATGTTATGTATGAACCATATGAAATGAATGTGTGTGTGTGAGTTGTGTGTACGTGCATGCGTAACATGTTATATGTACACGGATTACGGAGGAGATATGGAGCGTGTATTTACGCTGAAAATGTATGAAAATTTGAATACGCTTCAGTTTTTTCTACATTTTTTTAATAGATAGGTCTCTCTCGCTTGAGAAAAAAATAGGCTTGTGGTTCATATGCTGATTTTGGAAAATGGTAAATAAACAAAACATTGTTCAAAAGACACACACTGCATATTATATTAGAGAGATGATGATAAGGTGGTGGCAGAGCTTAGTGTGGGCCTGACGAATATTGAAGCGGATAAAATGTTGACATGTTAAAATTATACATATTATGCAAAATGTATTTGTTTTTATTGAATATACATATAAATGTGTAATATGCAAAATGTGGGCTATCACCATCATCACTTGATCTACTTTGAGGTTACGTTTGTTTGCTCATTTTTAGTATTGATAGTCAAATGAGCTGCTGGTATGTGCTATAATTTCCGCCTTGTAGACATTTGACAGTTGTTGTTGTGTTTTTATTATTATTGAATTGTTTTCCCGTTTGGACAGTTTGAACTCAGTGGCAGCAGCATGCTTCCCTTTTTTACTACATTTAAAATACATGGTTTACAATACCAAACAAATACAGCTGTATGTATATTAATTACAGTACTATTTGATTAAAAAACTGGCTCAAATTGCTGCTTATACGCTTACACCTTTCGAGAGCATAAAAAAATTTATGGAATAAAAAAAATCGATCTTGTTTTTTTTTCAAAACAAAAAGTCAGAGCAGAGCACTCTTCTTCTTAATACTATACATATAAAAAGAATTGGGACAAAAACAGTATGCCTATCTATAATACGCAGTTTTTGTACGAAATTTTAGTTTGTATTCATTTTTTTTAAACTTACTTAAAAACGAGGATTAATGATGGTGGTTTGATGGGAGAAGTAGACCTTTAAAAAGGAGTAAAGAAATTGTGTTAAAATTGGAGTGACAGATGCTGGATGAAGGTAACAATGCAAGAAACCCCAGATGAATGTTAATAATAGGGACACAGAAAGCTACTAACTTGCCGCAGCATTTACAGATGAACAACAAAAGTTGCACCAGGAAAAGGCAATCCTGTCTCCTCAACTCTCAACATGCATCACATCATCATGATCATCATCTTCATCGCAGAAGGCATTGAAAAATGCAGGCTGATCATCAGTTAAAAGTCATACAGAAAGAGAGATGCTCGAGATGCATTGGAGTGCACAAGTAGTACCTATATAACGTCTGCATAATAATAATAATAATAATAACAGACCAAAATTTCAGAATTACAACTATATATGTTCCTTCTCTCTCTCTTGTTCATTTTCATGTATTTTTACATCATCTCATTCGTGTGGAGAAGGCAACAACGTCTTGTGTTGTTAAAGAAGAAGATGAGGAGATGCTCTTCTTGATGATGATGGTGGCAGCAGTAGTGGCGGTGGTGGTGGTGCTACTGCTTTGCTGTTATTGTAACAAACACACACACACACACACACTACATCTCAAGTGCACAGCATTTGTACACTTTTTTTGTAAAAAAAAATACATAATAGAAACAAAATATGGTAGTTTTTTGTAGGTGTATGATGATCTGAAGGAGGAATTGAGTTAATGTTTGAATCAGTCATTGTGTGTTCTACACTGCATCTTTATATACATATTCTTCTCCACTCACACAGAAAGTGTTTCTCTTTCGTATATGTTTCAAATTTGGTTTAATACAAAAAAATGTACATTCATAATATATTTTTTTGAAAAAAAAAAAAGACGTAGCCGTAGATCACTCTAGATAGAGTCTCTTTTTTGGAGCCGTGTTGTGAGAGTGAGTGAAGTAGAGAGATATATTATATATTATTATATCTCTCTTTTTCTAACTAATAGACAGACAGACATCATCGGGAGTTGCAGTGCGAGAGATGCATTGTGTGAGTGTGTGTGTGTGTGTGTGTGTAATACACTTTAGGACGAAACGTATAGTGGTTAAATGCAACCACTCGAATAATATATTGAGACGAAATGAAGTAAATGGTTGTATTGTAAGCAAAAGAAGGCACTTATTGTGAAAGTATGCAGTAATATCATGTTTGGATTTAGTTAGACTGGCTTCCTCCCACGAAGAAGATGAGGAAGGTATGAATGTATGTATGTTACAGATATACAATATCCCTTCCCAATCTATTTTAACGAAAAGTACAGCGATGCTCTCTTCTCTTTACTTCTCTCTCTCTCTTCTTTTTTGGCTCCTTCATTATTGTATTATTATGTGTATATGTAGTAATCTACGTGTGTGCATGCAATAAGAAGTAAAAGAGCTTTAAGCCTTCACATCATACACACATTTTTAACTAAGCCTTTTGCTGGTTAACCGTGTGGTTGTTGGTCGTCGTCGGTAGTGCGTGTATTGCTTGAGTAGCAGCAGTAGTGAGAGGAGATTGTTACTTTACTATTACACATTTGCCTTGCAAAAGCACAATTGCTCTGTGTGTGTGTGTGCTGTGTTGCTGCTGCCAGTCAACGAAGCCACCACAACATCTACTACTACGTCTACTATCCATCCACTATTACAGCTAGTCTTGGTCTTGGTTTACCGACAGTTCAGTCTTGGTATTCATGCGACCAACATCCCCTCACACACCTCTCTTTCTCACGTCACCCATATGCTAACACAGCAGAAGAAAAAAAGACTTTTACTATTGACACATGAAAATGAGTTAGTAGTAGAAAGAGAGAGAGAGAGAGAGAGAGAAGATACGAATTGTTGTAATTCATACTCTCTTGTTTCAAGTTCATCCCCAAAATTTTTTTTTGTTCAGTTCAGTGCAAATCTCTGTCAAAAGGTTTTAAGTAAATTGTGCATCAACTGCCATAATAATAATAATATTATATTATAATATCCATCTATACATCATAGTACCGGTGTGTGTGGTTATACAAAAACAATTTGTCAACAAACTTTGATTCAGTGACTATACTTTGTTTTTTAAACAGTGCGAGGACAAAGAAATTGATCCACAATTATTATTATTGGAATTTCCAAGTGATTGATTTGAGCATCTATCTAAAGAACAAATATACTTGCGTGTAAAAATTTATACTTTATGTATAAAAAAAATCGTACCCTGTTATTGTTATCATCACAAGCTAATATTTTATACATACAAACATAAATACAAACAACAATGATTAAAAAAGGAGATGAAACTAAGAATTAAAAAACTCGTGAAATTTTTTCTTCAAAAGTACAAACGTATAGTGCCGTGAGTGATCATCATCATCAGCAGCATGCGGTGGTGGTGGTAGTAAACTTACTCATTATCATCATCATCATCATCGTGCGCAGACAGAATCATCATCATCTTCTCTTCATCTTCAAAAAAACGAAACGTATTGTGTATAGTTTTTTGGGTTTGTTGCAGCAGCGCACACTGTTGTATTTGCAAGTTCATTGAATCAGACAGCTATTGCCAAGGTTTGTGCACGTTGTTGCGTATAATTTGTACAACAACTACTACTACTATTACTACTGCTTCATCTCTTGTACACACATACGTGCAAAAGCGAATATAAAAGCAAAGTTTGACCCCAATTTCTTGAACACCACCACGCCAATAGTAGTGTGCAATATATATATATATTATACAGATCTTCTCTTCATCTTTTAAGATACTATTTTGCTCAGGTGTTGTTGTTCTCCTCCTCCTCCTGTTGCTGTTATAACAAAAAAATAATCAGCTATAATAGTGTAACAACCCTTGTCGTTTGTCTCGATAAAAAAAATCAGAACGTTTTTAAGCGTCACAACGACATTTTTTACTAGCTGTTGTGCAATAATAATAATAATAATAATACATGTGTACTTTATAGAACGATACACGTCATACAGCAGAGAGACATATATATTTTTTAATGGGATGAAAATATAAAAGTGATTCAATTTTAAAATAAATTCAATTTCCCCCATGTCACATTGGAAAAACATTTTGTGCATTCTGAGTGCGTTTTGACGTTTATCAATGTTTTTGTGTACGAACGGTATATCAGATTATTATGGTGAATAAGAAGCAATAATAATAATTGTCATTCCTTCAAGTTGATTTTTCTGCCATTGAAACCATCATTATCATCATCATCATCTTTGTCCCAAGAAAAGACGTGACTTTTGGAACCTTAGTGTACTAATAACAAAGTTACCTTTTCGTTGTAAACATTCAAAATACCAAAAAGACGTTGTGTGTGTGAGTGTGTGCCGGTTAGAAGAAAAACAATAATTGCTCTTCATATTATAAATGAGCGTGGTGGTATACGCACGGAAGAACCGGTGTGACTGTGTGTGTGCTGTTGTTAATGGGCTGCTCAAGCAAAACTTGTGAAACGACTCCAGAGAGCATATAGTGCACATAGTGTGAGTGTATGTACCAATATGTACCAATCGCCCGTTCATTTCAAGAAAAGCCATCAAATGAAATGAAGTGTGTTTATAGCCATAAAACCAAATGAAGTTTTTCTTGTCATCTCTCTGTCACTTATTCTTGAGAGGAGTTATGTGTGTAGTATGTGTATGCATTTGTACAAACAGCACTACTAATTTGTCACTAAATCCCATAATCACATAACGTAATATAATTCACATACAAAAAAAATTGAACTTTTGAAAGAAGCTCTTAAATCCAAAAGTTAATGCTAACAAACTCATCAAAATCAACACTTGAAAAGGTACACACATACATACCTACTATTATACTACTACGAGTAGATATTTACAATTCATTCTGAAAATACTACACACACACACATATATATTCAGCATTACCTACTACACACATGATATTGTGGACGAACAAAAAAATAAAGAGAAATATATACATTGTGTGTAACCCTGTTTGCATGCTTGCATTTTAAATTGTGGTGTGTATGTGAGTAAGTGTGTGTTAAAGGGGAATGCACGACAGTTTAGTATTATTTTTTTTACTGACTTATTCCAACTAAATTGGAGAATACGACCAAGTGTATTAAGAAAATCATAGGGATTGGGTTATTAATCTCTTATGATCCGGAACAACTCTTCGTGTGCAATTTTCTACGAATGTGTGTGCTCGCTAACTGGTATTGTTCGGCCGGTACGCTGCTGCTACTACTGCTTGTTGTTATTTTATTCCCTTCACCCCACCACACGCAGCAACAACCTATCCAACTCTAAAGAATCTGTGAAAAGTACACACACACATTCACCTGTCAATTTTTAATTCACGAGTAATAACTGCGTAGCCTTTGCCTTGTTCGATAATAAACACGTTTGTAATAAGGCAGTATATAAGCTGTTATACAACAACAACAACAGCAATAGCAACACAATAATCTACCGAATAGTAGTAATAAATAACAAAAAATAATAATAATAATTCCTTTTTTTACTGGATGGACGGTCACAGAACAAGAAGAAGAATTTAAATTCACTTTCTTTTCGTCGTCCTTTTTTTGTTTCTTTTGTTTACAAACTGTTTGCTGCAGCTACTACTATACTACGACCACGACTACTACCACTACTACTACAACTACATGAGTGAAGGAAAGGTACACTATTATGCATACATAATATTTATAAAGCTAAACTTCTGATGAATGAACATCGCGTGTGAATTATTAGCTTGCAATCAATAAGGCGTGGTTCGACCCAACTCTTTCTAAGTTACAACTTTCGAAGAATAGTAAAGTAAGCAGATTGTTACACACCTTCTCTCTCTCTCTTCTATAATACAGAGGAGTATAACACGGCGCGATAAAAAGAAGAAAATTTATATATCTGTTAATATATACAATATACCTAGTTGTATCAATGCAGCAGCAGCAGCAGTAGTAAGAATAATAATTATTGTAGGAGTACTTACTCTACCACATATACTACTACACATAATCTATCTATGTACCTACATGGATGCATAATGTAAAAAAGTAAACTAGACAGTTTTGTACACACACATATACAGCTATTAAGGCATATATGTATATATAATACGTCCACTTTTTTAAGCTCTGTCTACGTCTCAAGTGAAGTGCATCAACCTAAATCAAAATATATGAGTACACTTGGCTATATTACCACTGTACTAAAATTTCATGCATAAATACAAACAAAAATGAGATAGAAGAGGAATAATAATAATAATAATTGTTTAAATTTTTTTTTCACACATACATACATACATATATATGAACTCAATATGTGTTTTTGTGTGTAGGGAAGTTACACAAATATATACAAAACTTGTTAGCAATATATTTTAATGATAGAACTTTTTCATTTATTTATATACACTCTTCTTAGTAAGTTTTGGCATCCAGAAAATTATTGAAAGTATACATACTCTAGAGAGTTTTTTTTTGGTGGTATGTAATAGCATCGTAAATACTGGATGCTTTTGTATTTACTACCACGTACGGTCGTCGTATGAGTCGTATGTTCAATGATGCTTGAAGGCAACTGAAAAAAAAGAAGAAGAAGAAAAAGAGATACTTATTGGGCTAGGTTGTTAGTGGCTGCCAGCCAGGTGTTCTTATAGTCCCCAAAAACTTTGGTATGTACGTTGTTGTAATAATACTAGTACGGTTGTTCAATATTTACTGATGACAGGCACCCAGGAAGAAGGAATTCAATCGGTAATCGATTACGAAGCAATTACTCCAACAAATATCCTTTTGCCACCAACCAACAAAACAGTACTCACAGCAACGACGACGACAACACCATACCACATAACATAACCCATTCACCATTATGGCAGCTCTCCTCCTAGTCACCTTCAATACTTGGCAGTGTTAAGGGATTTTTTTTTGAGCAATAAAGAAAATTCTAAAATGCTACAAACGTCAAGAGCCAACGGTGCTTTTGAAGGAAGCTCCAGAGAAAAATGTGTACGCATTAGTAGTAGTAATAATAATTATAGTAAAAGTAGTAACAAAAACATTAAGACTGCCATGTCCAACTTAGTATGGTGCATTCCAGCAAAACTCTTTCGGACTCTGACTGAGTGTAATTGAGACATTGTTGTATAAAAAAAAATTATAATAATTTCACGTTGTTGTATTTGCATTCACGACGACGACGACGATTATTATGGAACGTCATTATTACCATCATCATAAGATGCACAGCAACAACAACATCAACTGCGCTTCGTGTAAAATGCCTCGGGACGCATCATCATCATCATCAGCAGCAGCAGCAACATCATTGCCAGTTGCTCCAAAAGATCAAGCCTCCTCATCTTCACCCTTACCCGCCTGTAATATGTTTTTACAAGAGGATCCAGTTCAACACCGGCTACATTGTCAGATTTCTGACTGTGTGCAATGCCGGTGTGATTCTGGGTACAACATGACCACAAAGCGTTCTTCTTCCACCTCCGCGTTGTCGGAGTGGAAAGATTTGCGTGGCTGCTCCTTCTGCTGCTGTTGTGACTATGACCACCATCACCTTCATCCTCGTCGAGCTGGTATCAGACAACGTTATCGACACAGAAGCATCAGTGCTGATTATAGCACCACCATGAGCTCCAGTCATAGTAAATTGCCATCATCCTCATCACTTTCCCCCTTGTCATCGGCGACAACAGCAGCATCCTCATCATCATCATCATCGTCCTCACCTGTCGAAAGCCATCAATGTTATTGCCACTGTGGACATTGTCAGTATTGTTGTGTATGTAAATTAAACACTAGTAGTATTTGCAGTAGTAGTGACCATGTAACACCGATATCTTCAGTATCGTCTAGCCATGTATGTTCCTGTATTTGTAAAACTTTGAACTTACAACCTGAGACTAACAGTGTCACCAACACCACCAACATTACCACCGCTTCAATGACCAATTCAGCCCACCACCATCAGTGCCCGAGACCGTGTAGCTGTTCAAGTTGGACGTTTGCGTTGGCGGCCATCTTTCAAAGTTTCATGTCGCGATTCTCAGGTTTGGCTCTTCTTCAATTGTTTTTTTCTTCCTTTTCTCTACCATTTCTATCCTATTATTCTTAAGGAATGATATTATGTTCTTGGACACTTTTATCATTTTGTCTTGTTCGTCTGTTCATTTGTATGTTCATGACTTGAACGCCAAATAGGTTTTAGTCTGTATTTCTAGCTTACTGATTGATTATTAGATACAGGTCGGTAAATAATCACCACCATCGTTTAATTTCCCCCCATTCATATAGTGAAATGACGCCACGTTTCTGCGTTGTTTTACAGGTTATACATTATGAGTTATTAAAAACTTTTTGCTCAAATTTTTTTCGGCAGAAACGGATGTATTTTTTTTCTCATAAAAACCAGGTTTGACGTATATGATACGGGAATCTAAAAAAAATGAATATCTTGAAAAGTTCAGGGACGAACAAATTGGTTTGGTCAAAGGAAAATTACCTAATATTGCCGCATAGTAGTATGAAGTAGGCATTCTTTGGTTCGAGGCTATATATATGTATTTTTTTATCTGTCCCTCTCTAATAAAAAACGGAAGTAAAAATTCAAAATAATTTTTTTTATATCTATTGTGTCTGATCACACCGTTATGTTATCAGAATTGCCATATTTTGCAGTAGAATAGCACTCGTAAATATAAGGTAAAATCCATTCATTCAACAATAGCTAGATAAATTGTGACTAATATTTCCACAGGTAAAAAAAACTTTTTTCTTTCTCTTTTGAAGTTGTGTATGTTAGTTATGTTTTCTCTGAAAGCTTTTATACAAAAAATAAAATACACCCATTATTATCGCGTTTCCCATTACGACTGTTCCTTACCTTGTAATCGGCAAAATCTCACAACAGCACAGAGTATTTAAAGCCATTTTTTTCTACATATATATATTTTTTTATTTTTTCCCATTTACTTGATTTTTTTCCTTTTTTTATTATTATTAATAATTTTTGACTATGTTTTACTAAATTCAGGTAGCACACAGGAACATGAAACGCTAAGTCAAACTATAGGAGGCAGTAACAGCAGCGCATAAACCACATATAATGTGTATACCGACATTTTATGAGAATTCACAGTTATGAATAAAAAAATCTTTTTTTTTCATTGTCGTTTCGAAAAAAAAGCTCTTCAGGCCGTAAAGTTTTATGTAACGGGCAGGTAAAGGAGCGCGATTTTTTTGTGGTCAGTGACATGAACGAATCATTTATTTATTAAGTGGTTTTGCAAGGAGAAGTGTGTGTGTGTGTGTTTGGAGTAGTAGTAGTTGTTGTAATAGTAATAGTAGTAGCCTTCGTAGTAGAAAAGTTCTGGTGTGGTGATGATGGTGAGCATATACACACACATGACAAATAAAAAAAGTTTTCGTTTCCATATATGTATGATTTAAAAAACACCATCCAACACCACCATCACCTCCACACACACACACACTTTCTGGTACATTATGGCTCTCTTTCTCTACACATTTCATATATGTATACCTATATATTATATATTATTATTATTATTATTGTAAGCCAAGTTAGTTTTTTTTTATCAGTATGGAATTTTTTATTAGCGTCTAGAGACTGTAGAAAAATTATCTAAAAATTGCATGTGAATCCATTGCTCACGGCATTTCCTGAGTTGTGCAGTGTTGTCCCAATGAAATAGTGGTAGAAGAAGCAGAAGAAGAAAAAGGATATAATACACCATACAACATTATATACATATATGAATGTGTGTACCTATTATATAAGCTCATGTATTCTCAGCAAATGAACCGTAACACATTGGAATGGCACATTCATTTTAGTCAGGTCAAGTTAAAATGTGAGCGACAAAAACCAAAGGAATTTTACTGTGAAAGCAGTGTATATCTATAGTGCATATATAGTGGTGGCGGTGCTAGAGTAACTAATAATGAATGTATATTGTATAATATGTAGAAAGAGGGAAAAAAAGAAGTGGCATTTTACTAGAAAGTTTATTCCATACGGAATACAATATGCCACATTGCCACGTTCATCATCACAAAGTAATATGTACAAAGCTGTTGTAGTTTAGTAGAATTGTGTAGTTGTTTTTTTTTGCTATTGTACTACTATTTGCATGTTATATATATTTTTTGGAGTGTTATTTTTTTAGAGTAGCACTTTTTTCTGTCATTGCATATTAGTATTGCCACCAAGTAACACACAGAGAAAGAGAGAGAGACGAAATGGGAATAATATTCTGCTTTTTACTTGTTTTTTTCTCTCTCTTTCTGGAGCTCTAGCTGCCTTTTGCCTTTATTTTTTTTCTCTCTCTTCATATCCTGTGTAGTGGAAGCAGTCTTTTTTTTCCTCTCCTTTTTTTTCTCTTCCGAATCAATATAGTTCCTGTGTGTGCTAGCTTAACTTTACTTATACTACCACCACCACACCATACATATAAAAGAGTCGTACCTATCGGTAGTATGTTATGCATATATTTATAAAGTTTGGTTTGCTCTTACCACGCTACTACCGTAATTCGTGGTATTCTTTTACGTTTGTTCTCCGGGAAAAGGAAAAAAAGGCGTTGAGCGAAAATTATCGCTTTTGATGACTGTAACTTATAACGTGTATTAACGTGCATTGTGCTGTACTCCAGACACACACACACATTATATTTTTTTCTCATGAATTTGATGCATATTTTGTTTTACTTTTCGCATGAAAATATATATTTAAATATACATACCTTCTTTTGTCAATCCAGAGAGAAAAAATTATTTTGTTATTTTAGTTTTTATTTAGCTATGTGTATGCTATTATTATTATGATTAACATTAAGTGAGTAAACGACTAACGATTTACCTTGTTCATTTATATTTGAAGCTAATGCCGCTGCTAGTGCCA